>JAOYSI010059980.1:13880-24065 GCA_025775065.1 Hiodon alosoides
TTAGCACACGCACACACACCAACACAGGAACATGCGCATTCATTAGCAGACACAAAGACAGGAACATGTAAATTCATTAGTACACACAACGACAGGAACATGTACATTCATTAGTACACACAACGACAGGAACATGTACATTCATTAGTACACACAACAACTCAGGAACATGTACGTTCATTAGCACACAAACCAACACAGGCACATGTACATTCATTACCACACACGACAGGAACATGTACATTCATTACCACACACAACGACAGGAACATGTACATTCATTAGTACACACACCAATATAGGAACATGTAAATTCATTACCAAACACAACAACACGGGAACATGTACGTTCATTAGCACACGCACAAACATCAACACAGGAACATGTACATTCATTAGTACACACACCAACACAGGGACATGTAAATTCATTACCACACACGACAGGAACATGTTCATTCATTAGTACACACACCAACACAGGGACATGTAAATTCATTACCACACACAACGACAGGAACATGTACATTCATTACCATACACAACGACTCAGGAACATGTACGTTCATTAGCACACATAACGACAGGAACATGTACATTCATTACCACACACAACGACTCAGGAACATGTACGTTCATTAGCACAAACCAGCAGAGGAACATGTATATTGATTCTCACAAACCAGCAGAGGAACATAACATTTATGCAAACAAACATTCTATTGCACATATAGTCATTAGTATGTAGATTCTTATTTGTACATACACATGCACATGCAAGCGCTATCACACACTACGACCAAGAAAATGTCACATAATCAATAATGACACATAAATTGCTTCCTTTATAAAAAAAATTATAATTTGGTAATGATTTGCTTTCAAATTGTAAGTGGCTAGAAAACTGCAGATCGCCAAATGCCTGTCCGTCTGCAGAACTGAAGTTAATCAGGAAGCCAACGGCCTTGGTGTAGCCACTTATTAACATTAGCCAGTTGCGGAGCTCCGGGCCAGCCACTTCATTGTCAATCCCATCAAATTTTCTTCCTGATCGTAAAAGTGCCAGGTCAAATCACGTCTGTTTATCTTCGTATACAAACGTGCAAAACAAGCAATCAAAATCCTAGTTCAGGAGCGTCTCTCAACGGCGCCAAATAAAAGCAAAGCTGTTTGTGCAGTAGGAGGTGACGCGAGGAACTCGGGTGGCCTGCTGCATTCAGAGGTGACTTCAGATGTAATAGAGTATGGACCGCGAGAACGACAATCTGCTGATACAACCACTGCGTGTGCCTGCCCCCTGGGTGGCAGTGACTCCCCCATATGGCGTCAGCACTTTATGGAATTACAATGGGGCAATGCCTTTTTTGGCAGAGCTGTGAGCAACCTACACAGGGGTGGCACAGGGTGGCCGCTATGTTTCCTGGGGTGCCTACCCAGCAGACGATCCCTTGGCTTCATCAGAGCTTTTGGGCTCTACACCCGAACCCCTGTCCTCAAAATGGCAATGTTTAACGAGGGCTTTTATTTATTATTTATCACTTTCCTTTATGTTGGGCGTCTTGTTGGCTCAGCCTTTCCGCTTTCTGAGAGAGTCTCCTCTGTTGCTTGTATTACTCCTGCGTACTGCTGTGTATTTATGGAAAACGCATAGTACACACTTTCCCATTGTTTCATGGTTCTGCGTTTCATTTTCAATTTTTTAATGATGTTTTACGGCGCCAGCTAGTGGCTGACCATAGCGGGGTCAGCCGTCGCAGTAGGACTGTATTCAGTGCAGTACATTAGTATCGTGGTATACAGAGTACAGTAACACACTCTTAAGACAGGCAGCATATCATTGTGTTAGGCAGCAAACCACTCAGGCGTCACACTAATAACACTGTATTTGTCACATACAGGATCCTATACAGACACCCTGCCCCCCAACGACCCCAGTGACAATGGAAATAGGATATGACTTATCCAGGGTGCAGCTGCCTAGCTAATTATGACTAATCTGATTAGGATGGATTAGAGCTGAGGAGGGCTTGTGGGATACTGACTACGCCACTCTCTCTCTGTGTTCCGATAGGAGCAACTTCTGGCCGTAGCTGAGCTTCTGAGCGTAGCGTTCCTCGTGTGCGTGGACCTTGTTTTGGTCATTGTCTCGCCGTCCGTCCGTCTCGGACCAGCACCGGGTCCATCGGGTGGGGCTTTTCAGAACCCTCCTCCTGACAGCCGTCCCACCCCTGGACTCGCATGGCTCTCCTGTCGGACCAGCAGTGACTACTCGACTGTGCTCGGACGCGTAGTTCTGTTATTCCTGTTGAATCCTGGTTGAAAGGCGCTCCAGTGAAAATGCTGAACCAGGGGGCTGTGATGATCTTCACGGGGATCTGTGGGGCCCTCGTCGTCATGGCTGTGGCTTACTACGCCTACTGGTGAGTCCTGCGGTGGCGCCGTGGGAAACGGAACCAGGCTAGACCGACGCGGGCGGGCCAAGGGGCACTGCGTGGAGCTTTTGGGTGATGAAACTACACGTCCGAAATGTTCAACGTTGGGTGGGGGGGTGGGGGGGGGGGCTTGAGATGTCCTTGCTGATGGGGGCTTGGGCATGGAGGTCAGGCAGCTGTTACACCTCCCCTAAGCAGGGTTTATCCCTGGATCTCAAATCCCTCTGCCAGATCAGATCTCCCTGCGTGGTGACTGAGTTGCTATGCAAGCTCCCCAGCCCGCTCGGTGGCGAGCTGTGGGTCTGAAGGCCACGGTGCCACTGTTTTCCGCGTCACCTCACCTCTTAATTTTTAAATCGTTTAAGTCATTATTGGGAAAGGAAATCCCTTCACCTTGTCTGTTAGGTGAAGACCGGTTGCTAATTGTATGTTCAAAGTACAACCTTCGATGGCCTGGGGCCGGTTGGTAATCTGTGTTCTTGGAGATTCTGACGTTGTCTCCTGATTTGAAGGAGGAGAACTTGGAGAAGGGAGCTGATAATAAAGGAGGGAGACGACGAGGTCTCCTAAACGTCACCAGCATTCTCAGACAGGGATATTGACACAGACTGCTGCTGGACATGCCTGTGAAAGACCTGCGGGCCTAATTCCCTGTATTGCTAATCTAAACACATAGATCCCCGAGGCTCCGTTAACGAGAGAGTGACGTGGCCTATTGAGGGCAGAGGTCCCATGTCAAAATCGGTACGATCAGCAACTCTTTAAAACAAACAAATGCGTTCGCACATACGCGCTGTCGCTGTTGGTTTTTTATAAGGGCTGTGTGTCTGTACATTTCCCTCTGACAGCTGTGCTCCATCTGGCTCAGACTCTGCCCCTACCTGTGGCTCTACATTCACTCCAGACATTTTCTCGTTCTCTCTCTCGCGTGCGTACTCACACGGCTAAGCATGTAGACACCCGCAGGTGCAGGTAGCAACACTGACGCGAAAACGCGCCGCCGCAGTAATACATGGAAAGCATTTGTCAGGCACACACAGTAAAAAAACCGCACCCCACCCCCAAACCCCCCCCCGTCTCGCATGGACCTCAAGGGGTCACAATATGTTTTATAAGGCTATATTATTATTATTATTAGTATTTATTTTTCTTAAAAGCTATGAAAATCAGGAATAAGCTGTTCTAAGGTAAGACACGTGTGATTGAGCTGCAGATGACTACTGTTTGATACTTGCGCACGTATCAAAACATCATAGAGAAGTAGGGTAGCCTTATTTAATGGAAAACCGCAGAAACGCAGTATAGTCAGCCATGTAGTCATAATTTTGCCTACTACACGTTTTTCATCCCATAGCCTTAAATATATCTGAAGAACACACATCTGCCGCATGTGAATAGCCTTTGTCCTGACGTTCAAGATAAAAATTGCGCAGTTCATTTCTCTAAGACGTCACCTGAAAGGTCATTAGCCTCGGGCCCCCCACAAACCTTACTCTGGCCCTGATAAAACTCAGTTAATATTTTTCCTCTTTCTGGTAGTGTCTGAGCTGTGGGCTTGAGGCTGAAGGCTGACAGCTCTCATTTGTGCGCTTTGATGACTCTGTGAATTTCTCTGAAAAAAAACTGATGATGGCCGTTGTCTCAGAATCTGGTGCTAATGTTTGTACCTGAGTCTTCTCCATAGCAGGACCACAAATCCGTAAACGCCTGTCAGTGCTCATAGGAGTCAGTAAGTGTCTATAAGTGCCCTTTAGGGCCCGGGAGTGTGTATCTGTGCTCATCAATGTCCGTAAGAGTCGGTCAGTGCCTGTCTGTACCAGTCAGTGACTGTCAGTGTCTCTCGGTGCCTGTCACTGTCCCCCGATGCAGTACTGCGTGTTCTGGGCCGCGGGTTTGTTTCTCTGGCACACTGCAGGCTGCCAGTCGTCCCTCCCTGAGCGGAAATGAATTCTGTTTTTTTGCTCACAGTCAGAGCATCTTGGGATTCGGACGGGGAGGGTTTAGGCTCCTCCCCCACCCCCACCCCCCCAGACAAAAAATAAGAGATTGAACTTTTTTAACCTGTGTGCTGGGGATTGGGGTTCACTCGGTCTGTGCTGAGTGGCAGTCATTGGTTGGGTTAGATCAGGTGATTGTGTAGATTTCCTCCACACTCACACTCAGAGGGTTAAGCTGCTGGTTCTTTCAGCCCCTCTCTCTCTCTCTCTCTCTCTCTCTCTCTCTCTCTCTCTCTCTCTCTGTCTCTTGTTCTCTGTCTCAGCCTCTCTCGCTTCCTTTATTTCGCCCTCTTGTGCTCTGGAGAGGGTTTTTTTTCTCTAGCTCTCCCTCGCTTGCTCATTCTGTCTCTCTCTCTCTCAGCCCTCAGGAGGTTCACAGTGCAGTTAAAATTCGGAGCTCCTGGGCAGTTATTTGGGGGGAAGCCGAGTGGCGGACAAGCCAGGATTGGCAGCTCTCACTCTCTTACTCAGCGTCAGGCTGGGCCTTGGTCACTTTCAGGAACTTTTTTTCCCCCCTCAGCCAAAGGTCTGTTGGATTTCTGGTCAGTTTCTTGCATCCTGTGTTATTCTCATTTTGATATCATTTATTATTTGTTGTGTAAACATTTATGTTTCAGACATCTGTCTCTATCCTTGTCTAAGATGTTGTTATGGAGTTGAAAAGGTACCTGGTGGTCCTTGAGCAGATAAAATACTTTTCATATTGTACTGTCCCTAAAGTAATCAGAGGTACAGTTCCGGTGATTGGTAAGTGTTTTTTGAGTTTGTGTTGTTGGACAATCTCATGCTCAGGTGTGCAGTGATCAGAGTCTCTTTTATGAATGCATGAGTAGCACTGGAATAGCCTCTAGTTGTGTTTTCCAAGACCCCTTTGTGTGGTGGTCAAATGAAGCAGGCAGGCGGTAGGAAGCAGGTTCCAGTGAGTGGCGTTGCACGCAGGGTCAGATGTACACCGGACACATTGCTGAAGGGATTTTTTTGCACACTGTACACAGTCACAGGGCTGCACTGACTGTGTTCATTGGTTTCTGCTCTTGGTCGCCCATGGGAGCCATAACACGCCGTATGAGCAAATCAGTTGTTCTTCATGCTCTTTCCCTGTACTGTTGAAGAGCAATAGTCTTTACCTGCACCGTGAATGAGAAAGAGTCTTTACCTGCACCGTGAATGAGAAAGAGTCTTTACCTGCATCGTGAATGAGGAAGAGTCTTTACCTGCACTGTGAATGAGGAATAGTCTTTACCGGAACTGTGGAAGACCGTCTTTCCTTGAACGGTGAAAGTGAATGCTATGGTCACTTTTTGGGATGTTGACGAATTCAGGACCACAATCCTCAATTGTCGTATAGATCGCCAGTAAAAATGTACAGTGGCTTTTCGATTTAAGTCACTGAGGCTGCAGTTCTACCGTTCAGACTGTTCTGACTACTGGTCCGACTGGAACTCCAATTGACTGAAGAAGTCCTTCACAATGCAGTCTGTGCTGTTTGGGAGTCATTTCACCTCGATGTGGGTCTAGTGACGTTCTGGGGGGAGTGGGCGCACCTACTTGCCACAGTGTTACAGTGGTTAAGGAATACTACCAGCCAGCTTTAGTGTCTGGTCCACTCTTTGGGTTAGCCACCAGAAAAGTGGATATAGAGATGACAGGTGGAAATGCCAGTTGTCCCAGGACTGCTAGTGTGGCGTTTGCGGGCACTCTTCAACAGGGACAGGAAGAGTTCAGGGCCTTTTTGTGAAAACATCATTTATATAACGTTATTCCAAAGTTCTCTGGGGAAGCGATGCAGTAGACCCAGAGGTTATGTAAGGGGTCCTGGGTTGGTGGGTGTGTGAATACCAACATGACTCTCTGTTGTTTAAAAGAGGTACTGGGCATCGTGCCTAGTGGGTCAGAGGTAAGCGCTTTGTGGTTCTCTGTATTGGGGGCGGGGCTAGAGTGTGACCATGGTGGCGTGTTTCAGGCCGTGGGATAATCTGGGAAAGGAAAGCGCTCATTTCTGGCAAAGCGACGCGCAGAGCAGGCGAAGCGTTGAAACGGTCTCTCTCCGAGCCCCCACGCGGTCTGGCCGCACTCGGGAGACACACTGGGGAGACACACTCTGGAGACACGCTCAGGAAGAAGACTAAGAAGTCTTGCCCTGAGAGAGGACAAAGCTTTTAATGAGCTCAGAGGCAGTGACAGGTCCCAGGTGAGACCAGAGCCACAGGATATCACGAGAAAGAGTACTGGAGATGACAAGCTGCACACAGAAACGGGCAGGAAGCACGGGACATAATGCAGAAGCTGAATCCACTCAAAGGCTTACAATCAGGAAGAAGAAAAGAATGGGAGACAAAACAATATAGGAACAGTAAATATGTAAGGAGAGACGGCAAGTTAAAACTGCAGTTAAAGAAGCTGAAAGGTCATTTTTTTTGGTTTGTTTGTTTTGGGTTTCCATGGTGAAGTCTGAGCTTTTTGAGATGCAGTATGTAAATGAGAATATTTTGTCGCCTGACAGACAAAGCAATGATTGGGCAAAATAATTCAAATGAGTGCAACTGTGCGCAAATACATTACAATTTGCACATGTCAGGGTTAGCTAAAGACAACAGATAATTCCCCCCGAGGAAGGAAGAAACGATAACGCTAAAATAAAGAATAGGAGATAAGTCTGTGTCCGGAGATCCTCAAAAAGGTGTCGGTTAAAAACGCTCTGTTGTTCTGATGAATTGGGCACTTTCTGATGCTCTGCGGTCAGAATAGAATAGACGTAAGAATTGAAATAACAGTAGTATTTGTCTGGGCCTAGATCCAATGCCAATGCAATCGCTACATATTTCATTTAACATTTACCAGCTTGCCTATAAGCTTATTACAGTAATATGTTAGATATGAATAAGACAGTTGAGCAGTCTGGCCCTTTCACCTGCGCTTGTGCTAAGAGAGGGTGAAGATTAGCGGAGGCGCTGGTGCTAAACTTAGACTGAGGCTAAAATGGCGCTACATTGAGTTTTTTAACGTCCTGCACAACAATGTGCCCCCACGGCCCGCAAGGCGCAGGTCATTCTCACCTGTGAGAGACAAAAATAGCGAACCCACCTGTGCTACTGCTTGCGTTTAGAGCCGTGAGAGTGAGAGTGAGAGTGAAAGTGAGAGTGAGAGGGGGGGGGGGGTTGCGGGATGAGAGCGGGCGGGACTGGGAGCAGGCGGGACTGGGAGCAGGCGGAACTGGGAGTGGGCGGGATTGAGAGCCAGCACCTGCTTCTTGGAAAAAAAGAGGCACCTGCTTCTTGGAAACTCTTCTGCAGTTGCTTGACCTGGAAGACAAAAAGGACAAAATGTATTTCAGGTCAAAGAGTACCCACATGACCAGTAAAGAGAGAGAGCGGGGGGGCGCAATTGCTTTACTTTTCATATTTACCAGTATTTATCATTTAAACACTGTTTAATCACTGAATATCTTTATATATTTTTTCGTGTTCAGCTATTTAATTTTGAGGAGTTGCATTTGTATTCTCTGTCTACGCTTGGCAGCGCACGCTGTTTGTTGTCTGCCAAAAAAGCATTTTGAACTTGTGAGAGAGAGGCCTTGTGGGTACTATTTAGATTCTGTGAATATTGCTGTTTACATTATTTTAGTGGTCAGCTGTCAGGTTACACCATTTGGACTTCTGAGTGCACTCGTAACCCAGCCATTCATTTCCTAACTGTCGTTTCCATTTTTTAGGCTTTAGCAGGTAGTAACATATTGTTCAGTGATATCCACACAGCCACCCTTTTCTCTGTCCTCAATTTTGATGATTGCCTCCCCCTTTCTCACCTGCAGGTCTGTTATTCTGAGTGAAGGACCGTGTAGAAGAGGCTTGTAAAGGAACGCCATTGTGGTAAGGAAGAACTTCCGACAAACTGCATGTTCTGCTTTTCAGTCTTTTCAGGGGAATAGTTAACATGAAGTTCGTATATTGGCACCTCCAAGATCACAAGCAGAACGCATCATTAGGTTACTTTCACCAGGTGCGACAGGAGTAGGTTTTAACCAACGCGTCTAACAGGGTCCTCCTTCAGGTAGTCATTCGCTGTAGAAAGTGACGCCAACCTCTGGAGTTTAGACAGGAGTAAGATTGGTTCCCTGAACCGGGGTATTCAGGCTCAACGGTGTGCTTTGTGTGCAGCTGTTAAGGGACCCGGGATTGGATTACCTGTCAGGGGTCCGGTGTGCTGAAACATGCTCATTACACTTGGCTGTATCACACTGAAAAAAAAAAGCACAAGGTGCATTGTAGCTTCATACCTGTGTCTTTCCCTGCTTCATTGTAGCTTCACACCTGATAGTGTGTTTCTGTGCTTCATTGTAGCTTCACACCTGATAGTTAGTGTGTTTCTGTGCTTCATTGTAGCTTCACACCTGATAGTTAGTGTCTTTCCGTGCTTCATTGTAGCTTCACACCTGATAGTTACTGTCTTTCCGTGCTTCATTGTAATTTCACACCTGATAGTTAGTGTGTTTCCGTGCTTCATTGTAGCTTCACACCTGATAGTTAGTGTGTTTCCGTGCTTCATTGTAGCTTCACACCTGATAGTTAGTGTGTTTCTGTGCTTCATTGTAGCTTCACACCTGATAGTGTGTTTTCCGTGCTTCATTGCAGCTTCACACCTGATAGTTACTGTTTTTCCGTGCAGTCAAGGCTGATGGGAATTTCTGCATGGTTTTAAGCAGTGCAGCACGTACAGATGTGATTTTAACAAAAGGTCTAATGCATCTGATTAAGGAAAACAACTCAAATGTATATAAAATATAGCATAAGGTTTGATTTGTTGACGTTGAATAGGTTTGTTTATTCCCATTTGAACAGGTCTGTGTTATAAAGTGGGTGGTCCAGGCAGCACCTTTGGCTCCCATCATGGGTCTCATTGCATACCTGAAGACCCAGTTCATTCTGCAGCTTCTCATCAGCTTCGTCTTCATCGTCAGTGGCCTCATCATCAACTTCATCCAACTGTGCACCTGCGTCCTGTGGCCCTTCAACAAACAGCTGTACCGCCAGATCAACTGCAGGCTGTCCTATTCCCTCTGGAGCCGTGAGTAGCCTTTCCTTCTACCCAGTCTATGTCTGTGTGTCTGTGTGTCTGTGTGTCTGTGTGTCTGTGTGTGTGTGCCTAGTGCAAGCGTGTGCATGTTTTAATACTTCCACATAGAGAGACCAAGATCTCCCAAAACGACTTTTACAACCCCTTTGGACAAACTCAAAATAAAAAGCTACTTATGCGTGTATGTGTGTCTGTGTGTGTGTGTATGTGCCTGGTGTGTGTGTGTGTGTGTGTTTGTGTGTGTCTTTGTGTGTGTTAACCATGAGCGGATAATAAAGAACTATCCTGATCTCACTGTGTGTGTGTGTGTGTGTGTGTGTGTGTGTGTTTTAACCATGAGCGGATAATAAAGAACAATCCTGATCTCACCGCTCCCCTCACATTGAGCCCTGTCTGTGTCCGAGTCGACATGACGGTATTTCCCCTTCTCCTCCAGAGCTGGTGATGCTACTGGAGTGGTGGTCCTGCACTGAATGCACCCTCTACACTGACCAGGCCACGGTGGACAATTTCGGCAAGGAGCATGTCATCGTCATCCTCAACCACAACTACGAGATCGACTTCCTGTGCGGGTGGACCATGTGCGAACGCTATGGATTGCTGGGGGTCAGTGTGTGTGTGTGTGTGTGTGTGTGTGTGTGTGTGTGTGTGTGTGTGTGTGTGTGTGTGTGTGTGTGTGTGTG
>JAOYSI010059991.1:0-24063 GCA_025775065.1 Hiodon alosoides
AACATATATATATACACACACACACACACACACCAAGAGCAACAGTATTTAATTCATATATATATATACACACACACACTCACACATCTGTGTGTATATGTGTGCGAGTGTACATAATCTACACATCTAGCTGTGACAAGAGACCTCCCATATACCTATTATATGTTTAGCTTCCTCCTTATCCTCTTCTAGACTTTCTTTGCATCTCAAGACCTCCAGTTGAGTCTGTTTCTCCAGGGGGTCCCCAGCTACACCTGGCTCTTGTTTCAGTTTACATGCCAGATCTGAAGCTCTGATAGGAGTCACATGCATAATGTGATGATAAATAGACATGTTAAATAATTGCTGAATGTATTGAGCAAAATAAAATCCATGCAACATTTTTAACGACGTCTAAAGGGCAAAGACTAACAATTCCATATTTAAATGTCGATACTTTAATGTTTAGCGTTAAATTAAAACGTACTTAATCCAGCTCGTGTATATATCTTGAAGTGTTGTCGTCCCTGTTTCAGATTGTTTCTGTAAAACACCGAAGTAATTATGTTATTAGCATATAAAACATTTTTTACACATTCTCGGTAGCGGATTATAATATATCGATGTACTTGGTCAATGGTATATGTGACTGCTCACAAGACTGATTATTTTCAAGTAATTTTGCTATTTTCAACTGGTGCAAGTTGAGCCATGCCTGTATTACATAACTACATTTATTCACGCATGACCCACTCAGAAAAATTTCGAAATCGTTAATAAAATGTACAGAAATATTTTCGGACATCATTCTATTCGACAAGCAATTACACTGATTGTTATTTTTCTTTTAATAAGTCCAACAAATCATTCTATTTAGCGTTCATCCACCAACTCCCATTTTAAAGCAGAAAGCAAAAAACCCGCATTTAATTTACTTCGCTTGTGATTTAATGCGCGTTTCAGAAATAATAATCAATATTTTTTATCAGTCCCCATTTGTTAAATGCGTGAGAATTACCTGTTTAACGTGTTTCTTAAGCACGTTTGCAGCTTTCTGGTAACCATTTTCCTTTAAATGCAAATAAATCAATCGCAACAATTCAAATTCTGATGCATTCTCGCCCTTTAAACTCATGATAGGACGTTACAACTAAAGTTCGTTCATTAACTGTACAAGATGGTCCTTTCAACACAACGTCTATGCATTCGCCAATTTTCACCTATGAACCAGATTCTTGTTTATCCTTACTACTTGTTGTGCATGCTGGGATATGTAGTGTAGAGCTAAAACAGATAACATTTTCTTTTCATTTAATTCTAAAATTAAAATAATCATTTTTTACTTCCTGGGCAACATTCTTAGAGAATTAGTAGCCTCCGCACATATTTTACACATATTTTTAACGTAATTTGGAAAAGTATGTGTACATTCTTTGAATTTGGCAAATTAACTTGAGCTTGAGCTTTTTGTTGTAATTTAATTTAATATTTAAAATAAGCTACTGACGGCCAAACAAATGTATTAGTAAATGGCAGGCTCCTCAGAGATATTTCAATTAATTCAATACGGTATTTTCGGATATTTCTGACGTAGAAGAATGCTTCTCTGGCTATATCCTTAGTAGAATTTTCAAAGATGTGATCATTGAGAACCTTAATTCATATATTAGATTCTATTAAATTCCATGTAGATTCAGTTGAATTTGCAGTGAGTCTTATACAAAAGCTTTTTGGGCTTATAATGAACACAAGGATGTTTGAATGCATCAAAACTTTTGTATCTTTAAAGAATAACTCCAGCCTAGCCAGACGGATTCACCTGAATTCACTGATAAATATATTTGTGAATCACCTGACTTTAATCCACTGTTTGGTAAAAGTAGTCATTTACTGCATGTACTCTGGCATGATGGTTTGTAATCACACAATAAACCCCCAATTCACACAATAAACTCCTAATTCCTAGCAATATTAATTGCCTGAAATTGAAATTATTAATCACCTTTTTTAATTGTTCATGTTTTCCATATATTTTGATGACTTTTCATGGGTTTACACACACACATATTTCTTTATGGTAACTTAGTTTATCCATCCACCTATCCTAAAAAAGTGCAGCCTTAGAGAGTTTGCGTGCATTAAACAAAGACGTCAGAATGTGTTAAACAAGTTCATGAGGGCAGGTAGAGCTGTCTGTTTAGTGGTCTTGGGGGGCAGCGTAAAGTCCCCCTGCCGCTAACGGGAAGAACCCCTGAACTATTAATTTACTGGTCAATGTATGAGGCTCATTCCTAACTGCATTCTTGGAATAACCAGTGGTTGCAGCGTGGAGGTATCAAAGGAACATGGCAGAAGTGAGGCACCATTGCGTCTGCCCCAAAACCTTGGTGTCAACACATTCAGCACATTCTGTGGAGAAGGGGGGAAGAGAGGCAGACTGTTTTGGTCAAGTTCTATTGCTCCCATGGTCATCACTCCCTGCATGTGCACCAAAGTCTTTTTGTACCACACGTGTCATACTCACTTTGATGTGAACAAGGGATATTTAAGTCCTTCTGAGGTGGTATGTGAAGGGAGTAAGTGGTGTTGAAGCCAGACTGCATCTTGATCCTGTATTGGTGTGCTATCTCCAGATAGCACATTCGTGAAGAATTTTGTGGCCTGCAATTTTGTCTCTGTACCTCTGTACCACCGCAGCGGCACAGGTCATTTGTCCGGGTAACTGATGGAACGTGGTGGGTTTATTTATCCAAATGTACCTCAAATATACCCTGCATAAAACCTTGCAGAGTACGGATTTCTCTCTATGTCCTCCTCTAGACTGGCATGGGATGCCAATGTTAACGTGATATAATCATCTTTCTCCAGCTCTTCCTCTTGCTGTAGTTTGCGGGAAGTCAAAACAACTACAGTTTTAAAAAAAATCTGTGAAAAAGTTTTGAAATATGATACACAATAAATTAAACTTTTTTTTCAGACATGACACTGGTTTATTCTGTTTTTTTAGAATATATGCAAGGGTTTTTAAGCCTCAAGTACAAGAGAGATAAAACCCAGTTTGTTGTACCAAGTTCCCGATGTTAAATACTCTTGAGAAACAAATGACAGTATGACAAATTGACAGGAGGTGAAATCAGTATGGAGTGTATATGTATAGGACTGGAAGACACGTGTAATTATAGAAGTGTTTGAAGCTCCTTCAGATCTTTCCGCCTTCCCACTGGAAGACGTTTGTCATTTAAACCTGCCTTGTAAGAATGCGAAAAGTAGTGCATTTTGCTAGCCGTTGTTCTGACAATCTGAGCTAACACTCAGGATGTGTTACCGGTGGCTGATTTTATCACTGTAGTCTGACAGAATGGGCAACAGAACTGCAATGTATATACTTGTATAGATTTTTTTTATATGGAGACTACTTCTTCTTCTTTAAGTGTTGTCCTGTGTGCTGTATATAACCGCCCTCTTTAATGATGTTGGGGGGAGGGTGGTCGAGTGAAACGAATAGTGTGTGTGTGTGTGTGTGTGTGTGTCCATCACCCCCAGACTAATTGTTAGGCTCGAAGAGTACCTTTTTAAACAAACAGTGTACACTCCTGTAGTATTTATCTTTTCAGAAAGCACACCACAATAGCTCTGCCAGTTCACATGTGCAGCATTCTGCTAGGAGACTCTCATTCTATGTTTTCCACCCGCAAAGAATAATTTCAACCCTGAGAAACAGCTTAGATTTACAGACACAGTTGGGTAATAGACTGAGAAATTATCTGAACTGTCCGACCCCAAAACCTCCGGTGTGTCATTAATAGCACTAAGTGGCCAACCCAAATGTTGATGATAGACTCTGTCTTGGCGATTACCACTGTTCAATACCTGCTAATGAAGCCTCTGAGATCCACATAAAGTTTTAAAAAAATGTTATGGGCCTGCTGAAACGAGGAAAAACATCAAATTAAGAGGTAGAAAATTTTGGTAGGATTGCATTGGCAGGTAATCCTATCAATTTTGGAAATAGTAACAAAATAAAGAGTGGATAAACTTTTTCGCAAAACCTCATTTGAATTCTCATTTAATTTGAAGACTGAATAATATCCTTGACTCACTTCAATCAGGTCTGGAAGTCTTCTAACTTATTTAGCTTAAATTTAACTTTGTATTTAAATTTCATATCAACAACAAAGTTATTATAGCATCTATAAATGTGCCATTAACTTGTGTCTGACTGTAACTATTTGTTAGCTAGTGACAAAGTGAACAAGAATGAGAGATATCAGACGAGATAACTTGGAGCTGCCAGATGCAAGAAGGAGAAGACATGAAACAACGAGTGATTGAGTATTGGTATTTTGGATAATACCTAGAGTATTGGAGGAACAGGTTAGAGATCTCTATTGAATCTTTTGTTCTCATGGACCATAAAACCATTTTACTTTCAATCAACCGCACAGCATCTACAGTCAGTCATAAAAATAATACTTTACATTTACTGGAAATTTAACAAAATATTTCATGGACAGTTCAATAATGCAGCTAAACCCATTTTTACGTGTACTGGTGGAATGTGGCAAATTGAAGTCATATGGTACAGACTGGGAGTTTGTGAAGTAAAAGAGCAAAAGGTTGGCCATTTAAAGAGGAAAATAAATTGAACTGACATTGTTACCATCTCTGGCCAAGTTGTCTCTAATAATTAAGGCAAAAACATGTTATTAAAACTATAATTATAATTGGAAAGAATATACGAGGATAAAGCAAAAGGAGCTTTAACCTAAAAGGAAATACTGAACTCTCCTCTTTGAGGAGATCGCCCAATCTGAAGAGATCAACTGTGGCATCAATACGTGGTATACAATATGTAAATCTGTTTTTCATCAATGTCCTTTACATAATAATCAACACATTGTTTTTTTCCACAAATTTTTTTTACAAAGTTCCAAGACAACCTTGTGCTGGTGGCAGGGGTAAGTCTTTACTGTGGAGCAGGAAGCTGCTATAGTGGATATGGTTGTTGCCAACAATGCCATTCATTTACGAGAAATCCAGACCGCAATCATTCAGGACCCCAATATGTTTGCCAATATCAACAATGTAAGTGTATCCACCATTGGGTCCTTAAAAGACATTTCCTTTTAGGAAACAAGAATACAGCCAATGCTGTGGTAAAATGTTAACTTCCCTTTACATACTATAATTATAGTATCAAAAAGTGGTACACACTCAAAGAAACAGGTAGCCATGGTAGAGTATATTGATAGTTGTAGTTAGTATTTATTGGGCCATTGTGTAAGGATTGACGGAAATAACTTTCTGTGACTTCTGTTTGGAGAAATGTGCTCAAACTGTAACTATATTTTGCTTCAGAGCTTGCTCCTCATCATTCATAGTGCTGAAAACAACTTTGCACAAATTGCTCTGCTAATCCGTTTGTGGACAGATGATATGGTGCTGATTTATTGTGTAGAATTCCATTGTTCTTCAGCTGTGAAATGTGGCCTGTTGTTGCTGACCCACTGCTCAGAAATACGCTACATGGAAGTTTTTGAAAACCAAGTGACTTATTGGACAATGCTTTCCTTAGGGCCGCTTGTGGGAGTGTAAAGTGAGCATTGCTAACTTTGCTCAGTTTCGTGCTACTAATTTGACTAGCCAACGTTGGTGTTGCTATTCCCATTACAGATTAGCTAAATGAATTTTAAAATTTTGGAAAAACTGCTATTTCCATAGAATTGACTGACTAATTGAATCCAGGGTAAAACAGATTCCCGCATTTGAGTTTCGAGTAGGCAAGGGCCTCGATCGCTCACTTTATGACCAGGCCTCCTTGGCTATGTCCAGGAAACCCTGGGGGTGGTGTGTGTACTGCAGGTTGAAAGGGGAGTACCCCGTGCAGGCCTGTGAAACCTCCCTAATAGAAAACAGCATATGATGGTGAAGGAGATCCCACCTCCTTCCTATGCATCTTCTTAGGAGTCTGTTTAAAGTCCCCATCAAGTCCATCCTTTCTGGGGGTGATGGATGTGCGCAAAACTTTTATGTACAGAATCCTGCACAGGTCTGCCATCAACAGGCACCCTGGTTAGTAAGGATTTCCTTGGGTAGGCCGACCTGGGCGAACATCTGCTGTAGGTCACGGGCGACAGCCGTGGAGACAGTGGTGTGGGGAATGGCCTCCTGCTGCCTAGTGGCATAGTCCAACATGACGAGGAGATACAGACATCCACGACTGGACCAGCAGGACTTCCAGCTGGCGGACTGGCGTGGTCCATTGGCACTCAGGACAGGACCGATAATACTGGGAGACGGTTGATTCCAGGTCAGAAGAACTGTCACAGAAGCCGTTCCCTCATCTTCTCTTCTTACAGGTGGGACCCCATGACGTGTGAATTGGCCAGGTGCAGGATGGTGGGGACGTAGGCTCTGAGTGCCAGCAGTTCCATCAAATCGTCCCATTGTCGGGCTATAGGGTATAGCAGCCCCCGCCGTAGGCTGAAGTAAGGGAGTGTTGGACGCTGGTCGCCCACAGGCCGTCCTTCCTAAATCCAGCGAGGTTCCTGGTGCTGGGCTGTCCTGAGTTGCTCCTGGATTAAGACAGTGAAATCTCAAAACTTCCCATTAGCAAATTATTAATTTTCTGCAATACAAAAACAGCACGTGTGTTATGAGATACTCTTTCGCATGGCTTTCTGCTCTCACTGTCCGGCATAACGCACTCTACTTGCATTCTTACTTGCATTCGGCAGGTATAACAAACCAGTGACAAGGGAGAAAGATCTAAACCAGCTACAAACACTTTAAACAAACACAATGATTACATACAGCCATGCTGTTATATAAGTACTCGTGCCCTACTGATTTCACAATCTGACACATCCCTCGAAGGCTTGGAGAAGGTTGGCCTCTGCCATTCACCCTGGATGAGGCTGACCTCAGGCAGTGTGTCACTTGAGAGACTGTTCACGGTGCTGAAGCAGCAGTCCCAAACTGAAGCACGGAAGCAGGGTCCCAAACTGAGGTCAATTTACTGGAAGAGACATTTACACCCCTTCTCACAGTAGTTAGTAGCTCAGTAGTTCAGTTTCTTTTTGCACTTTAACCCCTAAACTACTACACTTTTGTACATCGCTCTGGATAGGTCTGCTAAATGACTAAAATGTAATCAACAAATAACTGAGGAAATTCTGCAAGCCTTGTGAACAGATAACTTTGTTTTCTTTGTTTAACGTTCTTTGTTAAGAATTGTGGATATCAATCCTTTACATTGAATAATACCCCGTAACTTCTGCTTCTCTATCTTATTTTTCCCATTGTATCTTTGAATAAGAACCATTCATAGTTTTTTCTAGGCCAGAATAAGACCTAAATTCTGGATTCTTAAGACAGAGGTCCTCAAACTGGGGTCCGCGGACCCCTGGGGGTACTTAGAGACTGCCCAGGTGGTCCACAAACTAAGTACATTTTTTATACTTTTGTCATTCATTTTCTCAGTAGGGGGTCCGTGATTGAATGTGAAAAAGGGTCCGTCAATAAAAAAGAACCGCGTTGACCAGACTGTCATATTGATAGCTAACACTAGGTTGCAGCAGGGTGCTGCCAAGTCCACACAAGTCAATATTATTACTGTACATATTACGAGAGGTGAATTCTTAAACATCACTCCTTCTTCGTACTGATTTACTTCTAATAGAGTTGCAAGCAGAGATTTTCTGCAGGATAATCTTCTCAGCTCAAGGATCAGCAGAGCGCCAGCGAAGCCAACTGCGCTCGTTAGGACTTTTCCTTGTCAAAGCTGTTCTGAGCCACCCCTGTTACCCCAGTTAAAGTACTGGGTATCTCGTATATCTCCGCCTCTAACGCCACCGCTACAGTGTCGCAATGTACCTCACATACAAGGTTTTTGTTTTCCACATTAATATAGTTTTCTCTGTATTTTATCGTAATTCATGTTTTGTCGTAACATCTAAGATAATTTTCTCTATTTCCAATGTCAATGTTAAAATGTAATGTGCCAATTGCATTCATAAAGATAGCATTAATTAAAGCACTTACTTTTTCATGTAATATACACGTAATTATCAGTCTGCGAGCATTGTTAGAAATGTTTTTTAAAAAATTGTTTGATACTTTATGATTAATATTCTTCCCCCTGCTTCTTGGTAAACGTTAGAACAGAACCTTAAAAAGTTGCAGCAGATTGGACGGTGGTACATTCATGCTGCCAGCAGCCCGTTCCATCTCATCTCAAAGATGCTCAATTGAGTTGTGGTCTGGGGGCAGCGCAGGCCTCTCATATAAATAAAACTCGCTGACCTGGAACCATTCTGAGATAATATGTATTTTGTCACTGTAGCACGCCTGGGCCGGGGGGTGGGCAGAGACGGGGAAACTGGGTTTGTGGGGCTGCCTTTCATTTGGCACTTTTAAGAACAAATTACAATTATTAAAAGCAGAATACTTAGAAACTTTGGAAAACCAAAACCAGCCTCTCTTTCCTCATGTAACTTGTGAGCCATGTGTCTTACTGTAGTCATTCAGTTGGTCACTCATATTATTTAAATCACAGTTTTTGTTCCGTCCTTAAATATCGTATGCCAATTTGTTTTTCAAAGTTGAATGATTATCCCTTTGTCTATATCATGTTGTCCATCTTTTCGTCTGTCTCCCACAAGGATCATCCTGTTCTACAAGTGCTTTTAATCTGGCCCAATATGGATTTGTGTGGGATACATGCAAATGGAATTAGTATGTCACAGCTAACCCCGTACCGTGTATTTTTCATATCCTAAATGCTTAAATTGAAATTAATATTTCAATGCCGTTGTATAGCAAAAATTTGGACCTGTTTAAACTGTTAGTATTTTATATGAATATATATTTTCTATGACTTTTAATTTGTAGCATGTACAAACCCAGGTGGGGCCCTACTGCTGTACCCTTGAGCATGCTAAAATAGGAAAAATACAAACTAACCTTGACTGTAATGCAAACATCTGGGATGTTTGTTTGTTTAGAAATTAATTAGTAGAAAAGTGGTCAGAGCTCTGGACTCCTGAGCTGAGAGTCATGAGTTCAATCCCAGGTGGTATTCCTGAGCATGGTACTTAACCTAGATTGTGCCAGTAAAACAACAGCTGTGTAAATAGCTAAATGTGTGCAAAATTATGTAAAATCTCTGCTCTTATAAATCATTTTGTATATTAGGTCATTTTTAGTGTAGGTTTTCACCAGAAACCACGGTTTTCTCCCCTCCTCCAACAACCATGTTGGTCAGGTTGATGGATCACTGTAAATTGCCCTCTGTGTGCATGTATGAGAGTTGGACAGTGATGGACGGGTGTCCCATCATGGGTGTTACCCTGCTTTCCACCATGTCTGCTGGGTTAAGCTCCAGCTCACCATGATGCTGTATTAGAAGTGGTTATTGATGATGGATGGGTGGTTAATATTTGTAATGATGCATTTATTTACATTCACATGTCCTCCAATTAATAAACATTTGACTGAACTGAAATATTAATTTCCCCACACATAAATAGCCAAAAATCCCACTTGAAGTATAATATATACATTCAGTGGAGCACAATTCTGCTCCAATAGAGCCAATGTCAGTCTAATAGGTTTTTTTTTTACCTGTCTGTAAATCTCAACCTGCTTAAGCGAAAATAAAATGGTAAACTTGTCCAATTAAGCAAATTAATTCAAATCAGGTAATACAGGTCTCATGGGATCCCAGAGTTCTGCATCCCTGATAAAACAGATGTAACGTAATTTATTCACATTTGTCTGAAGGTCCCTCCCCCCTCCCAAAACACTTATTTATCTGTTTTGATTGAAATCCTGCTTTCCTGTCATAAATACTATGGGAAAAAGCAAGGAGATTAAAACTGAAAACAAACAACTTAATTTGAAGTAATAATAATTTAGCATTATACTACTGAAACAGTTAAACCATTGAAATGTCTTATATTTTCAATTAAATATATTTGTACTAGGTCAGTTGGGGAAAATGTAAACCACAAGTATTAATAACTTTATGGAAAATATTTAACTTGAACTTCATATGTTTTACTAAATATATTAACCAAACTTCAACAATTCAAGTTACATATAAAAATTATTAAATAAACCACCGCACTGCACTGCACCCTTTAGATCAAATTGCTTTTGAAAATGTTGGATTTTTTTGGCTTTATATTTGTATGGCTGTCAAAATGTGCAGTGGTACAAAGTGCAGCATTGGGTATACCCTTTCCTAATGTTATACGTTAACACAAAGAGCAAATTTGAACACAGTTAATAATCTATAATGTTGTAAGTAACCTGGTGTTTACATCCTGTAGCGCATAAACATTCATTATTCATTTTAAAGGTATTTTTAAATAAATCGTATTTTAAAATGTGATTTAAAGTTTTTCAGCGGACACTAAAATGTTTTTAGTGCTGCTGACTTCTTCATTCAGAGCCTGTATATGTGGGGAAAACATTGGTGATAGTTTGGTGCTTGAGCTGACATAGAGAATTGTTTAAGGGAGAATTGGTTAAGGGAGGTTTTGCCTGTTTTTTTGCATGAGAATATATACCTAAGTGGCGTTTGTGTTTCTCCTTTTCAAATGTGATCCTTTTTATTCACCTATGTCACGGTAGACATGGAGTTGAAGGCATGATCAATGAAAAATGCAACCCAATGTTAAGTAATGTGTTGTGCTTTTTCATGGGCAATTCATTAGAATGTGGAAGTATATATAGTGCTACGCTTCTTCATTCTAATTAATTGCCAAACAACTAAGTACATATAATTTAACTAATTGCCTAACTAGTGTAGACATCTATGTAATGTTTGCAAACTAGCTAGCTAGCCAACTTTGTATGTGGTAACATCCAGTAAGTCCAAGACAATCTAATTCTATAAAGATTGGGTTGTATGTATTTGTAATATTAGCAAGCAAGAATTGCTAACCTTCTATTGTTTCATTAAGACTGTAAACAATCAGGAAACATAATTAAATGCATACAAACAAATGTAATTCTAACTCACCACAGACCACAGGTCAGGGAGAAATTTGGAGCACGAATTTAAACAATGTTTTTTTTATTTGTGCAGTTTATATATAGCACGTTTTAAAATCGGGGAACCAGTTAGCCCAGGAGAAGGGCCGACTGCAGCAGCTGCACGAGGCCAAAGAGGGTGAGGCCTCACGACTCGTCCGGGACCTTGAGAAGATGAAGGGAGAGATCAACTCTCACCTCATCAAAGTGAAATGGGCCCAAAACAAGCTGAAAAGTGAAACCGATGCTCACAAGGAAACGAGGGACAAACTGCAGGAAACGACGTCAAAGCTGACCCAGGCCAAGGAGGAGGCAGAGCAGATCTGCAAAAACTGCCAGGACCTGATCAAGACCTATCAGGAGTCGAAGGACCTCAAGAGAACCTTCAAAGAGGGGATGGATGAATTACACACCCTGAGAACCAAGGTGAAATGTCTGGAGGATGAGAGACCGCGCAGGGGGCACTAGTCCAAGTATCGAGAGATCATAAACAGACAGAAGGCAGAGATCCAGGAGGCAGCAACCTCAAATGGAAGCCCCAGATTGGTTGGGAGCACAAACCTGTACGAGACTGAGCGCAGTAGGAAGCTGGTATCAGAGATCCAGCACTCGCTCTCCTAGGAGTCCCTGCTGATCCTCCCAGTTCCCCACTGCCGCCACCAAGGGGGGCCCCTCCAACGGGCTGCTGTTGGACCAGGACTCCATGTTTCAGAAGTGTTTCCAGTATAAACACTTGCACCAGGAGAAAGCCATTTGAAGGTTGCAGAAGGAGAACCAGCGGCACCAGGAGCTCATCCTGGGGATCTGCTCCGAGAAGGACATCATGAAGGACGATCTGAAGAGGAGAATGGAGATGGAGAGGCAGCACCTGACCACCATCAAAAAGCTGGAGGTCAGGGTGGAGGAGCTGACAAAGAAACTGCAGGCTACAAAGGAGAAGCTGGTCCAGCAGGACAGCGTGGCCCGGAATGCCGTTCAGCAGATGCAGCGGGACGTGTCACACCGCCTGGAGCAGGCCAACAGGAAGTGCAAGGAGGCTTGCCAAGAAATGGAGGTTGCCATAAAAGGGTTAGTGGAGCATGGACGCAACTGGTCGGCCATCACCAAGATGGTGGGCACCAAAAGCGAGGCACAGTGCAAGAACTCCTACTTCAACTACAAGAGACAACCTGGACAACCTGCTGCAGCAGCACAAACAGGACTCCCGACGTTCTAGGACAGTACGGGATGTGTCTCAGAGCGAAAGTTTGGCCTCTACTGCTTCAGTTGCGGACGACGATGATAACAAGGGCTCCAACGAAGAAGAAAACCCAGAGGACAGTGAAGGTGAGGAGAACAGCTCAGACACAGAGAGTGCCCTCTCCCCATCTCAAGGAGAAGCCAGCAAGGCCAGCAAGCATCCAACCAGCCACGGCGGTGGTACCCCTGGGCGAGAAGCCCGGTCAGAGCAGGGCGCTGACCCCAGAGGCCAGAGCTCCAAGGGCCATGAGCTGCCGTATGTAGAGCTGCGCGTGAAAATGGAGAAGAGTGCCGAGGGCAGGGAACCGGTGGCCCAGGAGGAGAGACAGCGGCCCGCCTATCAAGCCCAAGTGCAGACCAAGAGCGAGCCCTGGGACGTGGACATCAAGTCGCTGGGCGACTTCCAGGATGAGCACCGCCCGGGCAAGGCCCATGCGAACGCCGACGCCCTGTCAAGACGCGAAGCCGGCCTGTGGGCAGTCCAGGGGGACCCCAGCCTGCATCTGGGGAGGGGGGTGTGTGGCAACCCCGGGGCGTCAGAACGGCAGATGCGGCAGAAGCCGCACCCCCCTTCAAGCTAGGGGGCAGGTCATCGTGGGGCGGTAAATTCCCTCCCCAGCAATTGCCAACACATCGGAAAAGAACAAAAACCGGCGGCTACGAGGAGAAGTTGTCGGCGCCGGGGAGACTACAAACGCAAGCCAAATGCAGGTAGCAAGCATCGACAGTAAAGCACTGTGCTCTGTATTTCAGATCTGGCTGGCGACGGGTGAGACCCCGCAAATTCCCTCGAGCGAGGAGGACGAGATTCGTCGTTATTTTATGCCCCGTTCCGGGAGGAATTTTCTTTGTTTTTTTTCGTTGCCTTATACCCCGAACCCGGAGGATTTTGTGTTGCTTTTTCCGGCAATAAAATAAAATAAAAATCCGCAGTGGTATTAAGAGCTAACCCGAGCATTTTTTGTGTGCATTCCTCTCTCCATTGCGTGCTGCGCAGCCAGTTCGTCCTGTGGTATGTCACATTCACATTAAAGAATTCTTGAAATAAAGTGTGTGTGTTGAGGGTAGTGGTGCTGTTTCCGCTGAGAGAACCAAGAATTCCTTGAGCCGATCAAGGCTGATCAATTGATAATTCCCAGCGTATATCATTGTAACTATAACTAGACTGTATACAGGAGAGTAGGATCAAAGCCGGGGTTTAGGGGTAGGTTGATCAAGTCTCACAGTCAGACAGGCAAGGATAATACATGGACAGACACAGCAATAAAGGTAATCCAAAGAAACGTAATTAGAGTAAACAGGCAGTAGGTCGAGACACGGAATTTCAAATGTGCCTTAACATTCAAAAACAACCAAAACAGTGTGAGACTTTGCAACGACTAAACAGAACACAGAGGTATAAATACACAAATTACTCCCAAAACAAGGAACAGGTGTGAACATTAAATGAAACATGAAACACCTGACAGAAATAACATGAATTAAGCCCGTTAATACTCTGAGGCAGAGCACTGCCAATTAGTTGATTGCTGGCCTGTACGAGGTGTTGCGGTAACTGCCACCACTAATCTGCTGAGATTTTTTTTTTCCTTCAAATTTTCAAGGATCAGTGACTCACTCAATCATGAGAGTTTAGATATGTTTTTAAATCCAACTCGTTTGTATTTTATACTTAGCTAGTGTTCAAGGTTCAAAATGGGCATTGCACATACACTATATGGACAAAAGTATTGGCACACACCTCTTAATCATTGAATTCAGGTGTTTCATTCAGTCCCATTGCCACATATGTATAAAATCAACAGCTAGCCATGCTTACTGCCTTAACTAACATTTTTGAAGGTTGGGTCGTTCTAAAGAGCTCACTGAATTTGAGTGTGGTACTGTAAAAAAGATGCCACTGTTGCAACAAGTCAGTTAGTGAAATTTCTTCCCTCATAGATATTCCACGATCAACTGTAATTGGTATTATTGCGAAGTGGAAGCATTTAGGAGCCACAGCAACTCACGTAAAGTTACAGAGTGGGGTCGCCGAGTGCTGAGGCGCATAGTGCGTCACCAATGCTCTGCTGACTCAATAACTGCAGAGTTCCCAACCTCCTCTGGCATTAACATCAGCACAAAAATTGTGTGCTGGGAGCTTCATGGCATGGGTTTCTATGGTCGAGCAGCTGTGTGCAAGCCTTACATCACCAAGCACAATGCCTTGGAGTGATGTAAAGCACGCCGCCACTGGACTCTGGAGCAGTGGAAACGTGTTCTGTGGGGTGACGAATCACGCTTCTCTATCTGGCAGTCTGATGGACGAGTCTGGGTTTGAGGAGAACGTTTCCTGCCTGACTGAATTGTGCCAACTGTAAAGGGATAATGCTATGGGGTTGTTTCCTGGGGTTGGCCTAGGCCCTTTAGTTCCACTGAAGGGAAATGTTAATGCCTCACCTCACCAAGACATTTTGGAAAATTCAATGCTTCCAACTTTGTGGAAACAGTTTGGCCCTTTTCTGTTCCAGCATAACTGTGCCCCAGTGCACAAAGCAAGGTCCAGAAAGGCATGGTTGGATGAGTTTGGTGTGGAAGAACTTGACCTGGCCCGCACCTCAATCCTGAACACCTTTGGGATGAACTATAACGGAGACAGGCCCTCTCGTCCAACCTCACAAATGCTCTTCTGGAAGAATGGGCCAAAATTCCAACAGACGCACTCCAAGATCTTGTAGAAGGCCTTCCCAGAAGAGTGGAAGCTGTTATAGCTGCAAAGGGGGGACCAACTCAATATTAATGCCTATGGATTTAGAAGGGGATGTCATAAAAGCTCCTGTAGGTGTAATGTGTAGGTGTCCCAATACTTTTGTCCATATAGTGTATATACAGATATCGACATTTCCTTAAAAGGGTGTCATTTATTCAAATCTTGCCTGCTTATTCTCTGACAAAATGTCTAGTTTCCTTTATTGTTCCTGACTGGATGTGATGCAACGTAATACTATTAGTATAATATTAGAAAATAGGTGACCTTTCATGGGCATTGGTTGAGAGTGCAGATAAACGAATCACAGTTTCCACAAGAAAACACACCCATATTATCTGATTATCTGATGTTACATTAGCCAATCCAAATTATATTGAAGATCTGCTGTCTATACATCTTTATAAGGTGACATAATGTTTTGTAAGTTGTTGACTGGGATATTTTTGGGCTGATAAGTTATGTATAATTAGCCTAGAAACGCTAAGAGAGAATAATATGCGCTCCTGTACTATACTAAACATTGTGTGCAGTATACTAAACATTGTGTGCAGTATATTTCTAACATTTAATATCTAACATCTAACATTTATTTGTTCTATAGTTCATGATAGAGGAATAAAATTTTAAATACCCGGTTGAAATTAAAAATGTTCTTCCTTTCAGTTCTGGAGAGTCACTCAAACAAAAACCACAGGTAACAAAAAATTTAACTCATTTGCAAATAATTAAAGATAATTAATCATTCTGCCTTCACCTTCAGAAGCAGCAATTACAACCATTAACAAACTACTGTAAAAATGGAGACATCTGAGAAAAATGTATTCCCAAGTCCTCTGCAATGCAGAAAGAAAGTCCTCTTTCATACTTACATTTTTACAACTTGCTCTTCCTCTTCTGAGAAGAACTATGTAAATTGTATGAAATTTTCCCTTTTTGTGCTACTGCCCTGTGTCCTTGGTGACACATTGTACAATAGTCAATGACAGGCAGGATGTCCCAAATCTTTTCTCTAATGGACGTTCAACAGCTACGAGTACAAAAACACACAGGCCACATTGCTTTCAATTATAGGAGGATGCCTTCTGGGGAGAAAGCAGGGAGCCCATTAAAGCCACCCGAGCATCATACTGACACAAATGTAAAGAGACAGGAGAGCATGACCTGATCTTAACACAGGTCGGAGCTTCCACAATATTTCATTGAATTTGTTTTACGGTGTTTTCAGTCAAGACCAAGCTGGACCTCAACTGTGCCGTCAGATGATGACATTCTGTTCCCACGGGTGAGACGACAAAAATAAAGACTTCTGGAATGCAATGGAACATGCTACTTTCCTCAACAAATGGAATAATATTTATTCTGTATAAGAATAAGCAATTTAATCTTTTCCCCCAACACACAGCCGAGTCTTAGCTGGTACTGTAACTCAATTAACCCCATCAGCTTCCAGAAAAAGGCTTTTTAATTTTTTTATTCACTGTTCCAGTCAGAGTTGAGGTTTGTCAGTATTATCCTCCAGAATGGACACCCAGTGAAAAAAATTATAATGTCTACTTTTTTTAAAGATCAGAAGTAATTTTTTTCATTATACCAAGACAACCGCATGGCTAAACACAGTTGCCACGGAAAACTAATCAAAAAATGTATTACTCACTAGCAGTTGCTTGGGAAAATTTAGCCGAGTCGGTACACAATGAGTATATATGTGTGTGTATTTGTGTGTGTATGTAAAAGAGGGAGAGAAAGCACTAATTCATGTATGTGTGTGAATGTAAGCCAGCATGCCTGCTTGTGCGAATTTTGTTGAGAGGGATGCAGTTGCCATGACAATGGAGCTGTGTATTCAAGAGCAAAGCTGGCCAGGATTGGAGGAGAGGAGTATGAAAGGCGGGCAGCACTGGAACAAACCTGTCATCCCCATCCCCCCACCCCCCCTCATTTCGACTTCGGAGATCAGGAAAGTGATAGAGACAATCCTCTCTCAGCCAGGCAAGCACAGCTATTCCACCTCTTCCTCAAACTACAATAACACAAAAACTACAAAGGACAGAGACCCTCAAAGTTCTAGCATGGCCACCATCACCTGTACCCGCTTCACTGAAGAATTTCAGCTCTTCGAAGAACTGGGCAAGTAAGTTTCCATCATTACATGAATTTGTATTCAATTCAGAGAATAACACAAAAAAAGAGAGTATTGCTTTTACTTTGGTTATTGAGTCCATATTGAGGAATAAGAAATCAGTTATTTGTTCTGCAAGGATTACCAGCATGGGTCATGCATGGGATGTAGAAACAAAGGAAGAAATGTTGGTAACACTTATTCCAATAAAAATCCAAAATGCAATAAAGCGGGAGCTGAGTAAAAATATTACTTTAATCACTAGGAAAAGAACATTCTTGGTTATGAGGGACAGAGAGAGAAAGTGGCTAATGGGGTGGTATAATGTTATAGAGAACCAGCAAAATAAAAATAAAAAGGCTTGAACGCAAATGTAGGAACAGGTGACAAAATCCACTGAGGAATCAAGTGCAAAAGATTACAAAGATGAATACCCCTTTGGTTTATAAGTAAAGGGTTATTTATGCATAAACAAAGTTCGCTAAACACATGTATGTCGATGTCGATGCACCAGCACTGCTAAATGAACCATGTTATCTTTTGGTGGCTATTTTTAAAAGCCAGAAGTTCAACGCTTTGGAATGAGACAAGACTAGTATCTAAATATTTTATGTTGGAATATGCTCATTCTGTGCGCAACACATGTCCCTTCTCCTCATCGCTTGTCACTCTCCCGATCACTCTCCCTAGCAGTTTAAGCATCAGATAGTTGTATATGTTCCCTTCCAGAAAAAACTAGTACCATATGCAACTGTGATGATGTGAGAGGAATACTGGACATTGTACATATTAACAAATCATCAGTAGGTTTGAAATTCCAAACTGAACCTCTATATATTCATGCATATTTATGTGAATGTTGGATTGATGTGATTATGTGTGTGTGTGTGTGTGTGTGTGAGAGAGAGAGAGAGAGAGAGAGAGAGAGAGAGAGAGAGAGAGAGAGAGAGAGAGAGAGAGAGAGTGTGGAGTCTGTATATTTGTGTGTGTGTGTGTATATGTGTGTGAGTGAGTGTGTGTTTGTGTATGTTTGTGTGTGAGTGTATGTGTGTGCGTGAGTGTGTGTTTGTGTATGTTTGTGTGTGAGTGTGTGTGAGAGAGCGTGTGGAGTCTGTATGTTTGTGTGTGAGTGTGTGTGTGTGTATAAGTGTGTGCGTGAGTGTGTGTTTGTTTATGTTTGTGTGTGAGTGTGCGTGTGTGTGCATGTGTGTGAGTGTGCGTGAGTGTGAGTGTGCACATGCATTTTGTTGTGTTTGAATGGGTTCCACGGATTACTCGGATGAAGTAATGGGTTGCACAAGCGTGGGCAGACAGCTGGTCTCATACATGTGATTCCACTCCACTGAGGTCTTCCCACCCACAGCATGGGAGTGCGACACCGAATGTGGGGGACCCGATGACTTGTGACACGTCTAGTGAGTGGCAGATGACCCAGGCTGGGCCCCAGCCATCAGTACTGCTGCCCCAGAGTACTGCTCCCACTCGCTTCCTCTCAGAGCACACGCCAAGACAGCCGCTTGCCTAATTCCATTTGGGGATGAAAATTCAGCATGAGGAAACCGAAACATTTCATAACTCCGTCTCTCCAGCCTGCCTCAGAGAAATGACTGTTGGGAAGTTTGGTCCTTCTTTTTTATCTTCCTCCCTAATTCCCTCTAATACGTGAGCACAGATAACTGTATGTGTTTTAGAAATTACAATTATACATTTTAGCTCTGAGGGGAGGAGAGGCACTTTCTCCGTCATCACATACAGGTCCATCCACTTGGTTCGTACATGGTACCGCCAGCCAAATTTCCCGGGGTTTTGTTCTCTGTATTGTTTTCAATTTTTCTGAGAACTGGAAGTGATTTCCTGTAGTATTTAATCTAATTAGTATTTTATTATCATATTTGATTCATAATGTTTCGAGAAACCACAGGTTTACGACCTTTCAGTACCTACCTCGCCCCCTCCTTGCCTGCCTTAGGTTCAGTATGCGCTGTTTGTTGTTACTGTTGATTGACACGGTGATGCAGAGAGGAAATATGTCTGCCTGAGTGGGACCGCCTTCTCCTTTGGCTCCGGAATCCATTCCATGGCTAACAATCTGCTCTTGTGTTATATCACCACTTATTTAAACAAATTAAACAATTAGCTTGGAGCCAGAGGATTACTATGGGGAAGTGAAATGAGGCATTGGCTGCTTAATTGCATTTGCTGAAATGAACGGTTTGGTCTCACATAGAATCTTGTGAGGTCACATCATTTGCTGGCTTCCTGTGGCTGCTTATATAATGCATGAGGACAGAAAGAAATAAAAAAGAAAAATAGGTTGTGGCTTAATATCAGAACGAAAACACACTAAACAGTAACTGTAACACCACCCAATAGTTTTGATACATCCGTTTTGCACTTTGTTGGTGATCAACTTGGTCATGACTTTCGTAGTGGTATAGGTCTTTCTATTAAAAACCTGCACTGGGTTGAAGCACATTCACTGGCGGTTTCAATTTGCTGGTGAGCCGACAAGGCTCAGTGACCCTTTGCAGTCACAAGAGGAAGGAAATGACACTTGGCAATTATGGAGACAGGTGATGGATTTCATGTCAATATAAAACCTTACAAAAAAAGATTTATAAGATTCAAGTGATAGGGAGTGAGAAGAAAAATGGATATGGTGGCTTTCTTTGGAAGGGGTTTTGCGAGCAGAAGGGAGTCTCGAACAAGTCTCCTATAAAAGCAATAAACCAAAGCATTACTGTAATGGTGACAGTCAATCACAGCTTTTAAAATTGACCATGTTTATTATGAAATGACCAGCTGACTAATTCTTTCCAGTCCTTGTGAGGGATGCAGTGACTGAAGCATGAAGTAGGCCATCTTTCCAGACTGGATATGGATATGGATGCTAAGGGCTCCCAAACCGTAGTTTTAAGGCTAAAAAAGTCAATTTTAATAAAAATATCTGTATATGTAAAATATCAATATATGCCTTGTTTCTCATTAACTTTTTAATTTAACCTCAGCAAACAAAGGAGGCATCCTTCTGTAAACAACAATCCTAATGACTTGTTTATTCTTCTGTACTTAGAATCGCTGAGGTAGTTTACAACTGACCAGAACCATTAATTCTGAAAAATGCTGCACTATGGAAAATATAGCCCTAAAAACACTTGCAGCACATACTAATATCCAGACATGATGCATAACATATACATTTTATTCGTATCAGCAAAATTCATATTTCCAAATTCTTGGGTGACATAGCTTTTCTGTGTTTTTTTTTTTTCCCAGGGGAGCATTCTCCGTGGTGCGCAGATGTGTGAAGGTGCTGTCAGGACAAGAGTATGCTGCCAAGATCATCAACACCAAGAAGCTCTCTGCAAGGGGTAGGTGTCCCTCTCTCCTCATAAAAACCTCCAGGAACAAGGAAAGCAGAGCACGATTGTTAGTGATCAGAACTTGGTAATGAGGAGCTTGAGGATGTTTGAAACTTGTATTGGATGTCTAGAAAGGATAACGGTTAAGATGCTTAATTTTAAATGGACGATCAAATAACAGACTGAGAAAGGACATTTCACGGTTCAAAACACCAGAGATTTCAGCCTGATCCCTGAAAGAACTCTTTAAAGAGCTGGACAATTCCTTAAGCACTTTTGTCTTTTGTGTGAAACTCAAAATAAAATTGTCATTAGAATTGCTAAATGTGATTAGATGTGCCACTGATTTCATGCAGAAAGACTGAAAAGAGAAAATAAAGTATTTGGTATCTTTATGATCTGGATATTTTTGTATAATGGTAGGTTTTTATTTCTAAAACCAACTGTGCAGGAAGGAGTCTTCTGATGACCACATTCAATATAACATTCCTTTTACTTCTGAGTTCAAGTGAAAACCTTAGGTTTTATGGGTATTTATTCACAGAATCCATATAGGAATGAGGAGACATAGGAAAAATTGAGTTTAGCAGCCAACGCATTTCAGTTCTAGCAGTTCCAGCATAAATGGATATGAGATGGTTCCTGGTCTGGTTTGAAGATTACCAGCGATGGACTTCTTATTTAAAAATGGCCTCTTTCTAAAACTATTTAATAATTCAGTCTTAATCACAACTTTATAAAGTTATATTAAATTCAGTGACAGTTGTTCATGTTATTTTAGAGGTAATTGAATCAAATTAAATTTTATATCACTTTAGACGATGCAGAAAATATCTGAATTAAACAAACACTAATCACATGGCTGTCTAAATATTCAACTCTGAAGCCAGCCTCCTCTTAATTCCGTCTGCTAAAATGTATCATTCAGGATCACAGTATGGATCATGACCTGTAAACGCATACCTTATGAAGTTAATCAGATGAAGGAAATGCATTTTCAATATTCATATTTTCATATTCAATGCAAGGCTGTAATGTTCATGGTGTGTTTTTAAATTTATTTCAGTAGCCTCAAAATGTTACAAGCTCTACCTCATTATAGGCTCCCATGGCAAAACCGAAAAACACGTTTTATAGTGAAAAAAAAAAAAGGATTACAGCCAAGATAACGAAATTAAGAGCAGTGCGCAGTGAGTGGGGCAATGAATGCCGCTGAAGAACTGCCTGGTCAGAGAGGGGGTGGGAACTTAAAATGCCCCAAAGGTATTCCAGTGTGATTAGAAGCTCACACCTCCTACACAGCTTTGCCAGGCACAGGGTGTTCTGTTTCAAAGCCCGAGAAACACCACGGTCTTTATGCCTTTATGTTTTAAAAAAAATATTCAGTCATGGAGCTGACTGATGTGAGCGTGGTGAAGAGCGGTTTTCTTTCCTCCAGTTGCGCAATTGGCTTAAGCATGAAAACAGAGTGACAGTTATGTAGCCAAAATTATTCCGCCTAATGAAAGTGAAAGTGTAGGCAGCAGAGAACTGAGGCGCACGCGCGCACGAGCACGCGCGCACACACACACACACACACACACACACACACACACACACACACGCGCGCGCACACACGCGCGCGCACACACGCGCGCGCACACACGCGCGCGCACACACGCGCGCGCGCACACACACACACACACACACACACGCACACACACGCACACACGCACACACACACACACACAAAATAATAGCAATGATAGGAAATATAGAAAAATGAATAGGAAATATAGTCATTGACAGTGATAGCCTTCCTTCTTCAAGATCCCTTTTACCCTGTGCAAATCTCCCACTTTACCACCACCAAAGCACCCCCAGACCATCACATTGCCTCCACCATGCTTGACAGATGGCTGCAGGCACTCCCCCAGCATCTTTTAATTTGGTCTGCGTCTCGCAAATGTTCTTCTTTGTGATCCAAACACCTCAAACTTAGATCTGTCTGTCCATAACACTTTTTTCCAATATTCCTCTGTCCAGTGTCTGTGTTCTTTCGCCCATCCTAATCTTTTATTTTTATTGGCCAGTCTGAGATATGGCCAGCATCCCGGAGTCGCCTCTTCACTGTTGATGTTGAGACTGGTGTTTTGCGGGTACTATTTAATGAAGCTGCCAGTTGAGGACCTGTGAGGCATCTGTTTCTCAAACTAGACACAAATGTTTTTGTACTCCTATTCAGTTGTGCACCGGGGCCTCCCATTCCGCTCTCTGTTCTGGTTTGAGACAGTTTGCACTGTTCTGTGAAGATCTTGAGTTTCTTGGCAATTTCTTGCATGGAATAACCTTCATGTCTCAGAACAAGACGAGAATGACGAATTTCAGAAGAAAGTTCTTTGTTTCTGGCCATTTTGAGCCGGTAATCGAAATCACAATTGCTGATGCTCCTGATACTCAACTAGTCTAAAGAAGGGCAGTTTTATTGCTTCTTTAATCAGCACAATGGTTTTCAGCTGTGCTAACATAATTGCAAAAGGGTTTTCTAATGATCAATTAGCCTTTTAAAATGATAAACTTGGATTAGCAAACACAACATGCCATTGGAACACAGGACTGATGGTTGCTGATAATGAGCTTCTGTACGCCTATGTAGATATTCCATTAAAAATCAGCCGTTTCCAGCTACAATAGTCATTTACAACATTAACAATGTCTACACTGTATTTATTATCAATTTGATGTGATTTTAATGGACAAAAAATTAGCTTTTCTTTTGAAAACAAGGAAATTTCTAAGTGACATTCTTAAGCTTTTGAATGTATATATACACCGATCAGCCATAACATTATGACCACTGACAGGTGAAGTGAATAACACTGATAATCTCGTTATCGTGGCACCTGTCGGTGGTCAGGAATATTAGGCAGCAAGTGACATTTTGTCCTCAAAGTTGATGTGTTAGAAGCAGGAAAAATGGGCAAGCGTAAGGATCTGACAGCTTTGGCAGGGGCCAAATTGTGATGGCTAGACGACAGGATCAGAGAGATCTCCAAAACTACAGCTCTTGTGGAGTGTACCTATCAAAAGGAGTCCAAGGAAGGAAAAGTGGTGAACCGGCGACAGAACTGAACCACGGAGCAATGGAAGAAGGTGGCCTGGTCTGATGAATCATGGTTTCTTTTACATCATGTGGATGGCCGGGTGCGTGTGCGTCGCTTACCTGGAGAACACATGGGACCAGGATGCACTATGGGAAGAAGGCAAGCTGGCGGAGGCAGTGTGATGCTTTGGGCAATGTTCTGCTGGGAAACCATGGGTCCTGCCATTCATGTTGATGTTACTTTGACATGTTCCTCCTACCTAAGCATTGTTGCAGAATATGTACACCCTGTCATGGCAACGGTATTCCCTGATGGCATTGGCTGCTTTCAGCAGGATAATGTGCCCTGCCACAAAACAAAAATGGTTCAGGAATGGTTTGAGGATAACAACGAGTTCAAGGTGTTGACTTGGCCCCCAAATTCCCCAGATCTCAATCCAATCGAGCATCTGTGGGATGTGCTGGACAAACAAGTCCGATCCATGGAGGCCCC
>JAOYSI010060002.1:0-24060 GCA_025775065.1 Hiodon alosoides
GTATGTGTGTGTGGGTGCGTGTGTCTGCGTGCCCATGTGTGAGTGTGTGTGTGTGTGTGTGTGTGTCTGTGTGGGTGCGTGTGTCTGAGTGCCCATGTGTGCGTGTGTCTGTGTGTGTGTGTCTGTGTGAGTGTGAGTGTGTGTGTGTGTGTGTGTGTGTGTGTCTGTGTGAGTGTGAGTGTGTGTGTGTGTGTGTGTGTGTGTGTGTGTGTGTGTCTGTGTGAGTGTGAGTGTGTGTGTGTGTGTGTGTGTGTGTGTGTCTGTGTATCTGTGTGTGTGGGTATGTCTGTGCCTAAGAGAGAGATATCTGGAATCAGACGTTTAACTGGAAGTTAATTTCCTAATCATTCTGCAGCAGGAGCTGACCTCAGCCAAATATAAGTCTTATATAAGTATATAAGTCGAATATAAGTCTTCATTTTCCTCTACCAACATCCCGTGGCTGGGAGGAAATTACAGCACTTCAAAATGGAACAGAATTTAAAAAGAAGAGAAAAGAAAAACGCACACCTTGAAATTCCCTTTGGGCATTGGGGAGAGAATTTTATTAACATTTAAGAGTGCCAATAAAATGGAGTTTGTGAGGCAGGGGGCGAGCTGAAAAAACAGTCAATGCTGAATTGATTTGCAAAAAGTCTGAAAGTGAAATATAAAAATGAATGAACCTTTTCTAATTATCATAAGCTGCTGCCACTCAGACACACAAAGCCTGTTTTTAATAGCATAAGTAAAGTGTTTACATACACACTATGTCAACCTGCGGGTAATTTATTCACAAAAAGGCCTCTCTGCTCTGAGGCTGAAAGAGTTATAATTACTCTACAGGGCTTAAGGGTGGAATCTTCGGCTGTTAGTCTATTTTTAATAACTGGTAATATTATCCCCTAGCCCCTCCACGGCCTTGGCCCAGAGCCGATGGGTGAGGACTGGTACATGGGGACCCCACACCTCACACCTCACACGGCTGTGGTGGAGTGGTATGGGCTGAGTATCATATCAGCCAGACATATTAAACAGCTGGAGAAGACACAAAAAAACCCACTGGGTATGCTCCACCCCACACACAGGTTTCTTATGTGGGCCTGCCTATAAAACCTGCCTATGAGTGTGTGTGTGTGTGTGTGTGTGTGTGAGTGTGTGTGTGTGTGTGTGTGTGTGTGTGTGTGTGTGAGAGAGAGAGTGTGAGAGACTGTGTGTCTGTGAGAGTGTATGACTGTGTGTGTGTGTGTGTGTGTGTGAGTGTGTCTGTGAGACTGTGTGTGTGTGAGTGTGTCTGTGTGTGAGACTGTGTGTGTGTGTGTGTGTGTGTGAGTGTGTCTGTGTGTGAGTGAGAGTGTGTGACTGGGTGTGTTTGTGTCTGTGAGACTGTGTCTGTATCTGTGTGAGTGTTAGTGTGTGTGTGTGTGTGTGTGTATGTGTCTGTGTGAGTGTGTGTCTGTGAGTGTTAGTGTGTGTTTCTTCCTGCACATTCGGGGGGGTGTGGGTGGGTAATGAGAGAGAGAGAGAGAGAGAGCGCGAGTCCCAGGCAGCAGGATGGGGGAGAGTGTGACCTATGTGCCTGCAGGCCGCTGCAGTCCGTGTGGATGTGATGTGACAGTATGGGAGCGGGTTGGTTACAGTATTGCACTGACTCACGTTACACTGCTGTGGTCCACAGTGTGGCGCCCTCCCCCAAAAGAGCCACTGCTGTCCTGGCCCCAGGCTCGGAAAACCCCCATCAGGTAACCCAGGTATCGCGTCACATGCTAAATGCATCACGGATTATGAGAAAAATCACAATATTGCTGTGACCCGAGTGTGCAGAGACATTAAGGGCAGTAATTAGGTTTGATTCACGCTAACAGCGCCGCAGACACGACGATATAATCTTGAGCGTGGAGGAGCGGTTCAGGCCACAGGTTACAATCCCAGCAAGGCAGAGCTGTTGTACTGCAGCGTAACTTCGATGATTACATTTGGAATAAAACGGTTGCGTTTATCTCGATAAATCCGCCACTGGCGTATTCCGAAAGAAACCAGTGTTGACCAGGGCAGACCTCAGAGTGGTCCCGCAGGCAAACGGCACTAAGCCTACTCTTTCAAAGGGAAACTCTGATAAGGCATGTGAGTGCTTGTCAATGAGCGCCAACGCGGACTGCCAGGAAGATCATATCTCTCAATCCGATGCACCAGCGAAGGTGAGGGACAGGCTACATCAGGAGAGAGAACAGAGGGAAGAGGAAACGAGATGAGAGAGATACGGACTTGTACAGGGTAATCTGATCCCTTTGTTTATGGAGAGCCTTTTATCCAGAATGGCTTACACCTGGGGGGGGGGGGTGTCCACCGATCTCACTTACACCTGGCAACAGCAGGTGAGAACCTTTTATTCAAACGATTAAAAGCTAAAGTGTGGGGGGGGGGGGAATACACAGATAGTGGTGTTTTCCAGGACCAGGATCGAGAGAGAATCCCCGTCTTAACCAACAACGCTCTAACCTCTTGCGCGTAACACTGCTGGAGTTCCACTAAAGGAAGTTGGGGGAGGGGGTATCTTTGCTGACAGCTACAGAAGCAGCTTGCCTGAGGTAGAGTCCATTGGCCCCATCAGCACAGCGGGCTGTCACACACTCAGTGTGGGTATGCATGGTTCATCAGAACGACTGAGTGCCGCCTCCTTGCTGTCGGGGGTTTTAATGATTCACAGCGACCTATCCCATTCGCTCACTCCGCTGATGTCAACAGTGCACGGCACTAACTACCTCATTATCAGGTACGAGAGCTCGTCTTGGTCTTTACGAACCCACAGGGGAAAACGCCAACCAATCCCCTAGCCAAGTCAAAGATACAGCCAAGTGAAAATACCGTTTGAATAAATAAAGCTCGCTCTCATAAAGGATGCAGGAAGCACAGGAATGTCTGTAATTACACAATGGTTTATGATTAATCACCACTTAGGATAGGGGCAGCTAATCCACTGGAGTGCCTAACGGAAGTCATGAGAGGATTGTAGGCTGTGAGGACACGGGGTGTGGGTTTGACCTCACGGGGTCACAGCTCATGCTCCGCCGCTTATCAGGAGCCCACAGGCCTCACAGCAATAACGAGAGCACCAGCCCGCCAGGGAGATCCATCCCCAGGAGAAACAAAGAAATCACGTACCGCACAGCACGTAACTTCATCTCGGGGGTTCTATATACACACACGTGCTAAAAACACGCGTGTCGCCGTGAATGCGTGTGCGTGTGTGTGTGTGTGTGCGCGCAAACGCAAGTCAGGATGATAGCCGAGCATTTGTGTAGCATATTTCACCTAAAACAGACACCAGCTGACGATTCATGGAGAGCAGCTGTGGGTTAATCTTCAAACTTTTATTGACTTCCTGTCTAAGCGTGTGACTCGGGGGGGATGGGAGAGGGAAGAGCACGTGGAGATAAAGGGAAGAAGTTGGAGCAGTGGAAGTGGGCCACTATCTGGTTTAGATAACTGACCATGACTTCACCTAATGAAATGTATGGCGGGATAGGGGGAGAGCTCACTAATCAATACTGTTGTCTTTGAATTGTGCAGAGCGCCAGGGGTCTACACAGAGGGCGTGCGTCATACCTGACAGTGTTTATATACCTCATCTCTCAGCGTGAGTCCTTTCTCTTCGTTTCCCGAGAGGAAGCCCCCGCGAGAGCTAATCAGGGACGTCTGCGATCTCGCACCTCTCAGACTGGCGCAGTAATGATGCAATTTACCACAGTGCCATTTCAAAAGGGAATGTGTTCACTTTTGTGTGGCTTATTTTGATTGGATGAACCCGGATACCCAGGCTAGACAGGAAGTCGGCTGGAAAGCTAAGTACCATCACCCCCTGCAACCAACACGGCCTGGCACAGCCATCCGTTGGCGGATAATCGTGGTACAAAATTACAAGTAGACCCGGTTATCCTATGGGGCCATCGAAATTTGTTCTTTCAACCCCTATTGCTAGTTTTCCCCTCCCAACCCCTGAAGAGCGAGGTGACACAACCGATCCAAAGTGATCTTCCGTCGACTTCCTCCAGCAAGCGCAGTTTGGGGATTGGACCTGAAAGTGGTCTCCACACTCCTAAAATCTAACAACTCCTCCTAGTCCATCCCTATCCAATCCTAACGTTGGGATCCACTTCAGTTTTCAATGAGATGTGCATTAAATTGCCCACCGTAACATGACTGGAGAATAGACTCACTCCGAATGGTCTTTAAAATAGCTCTTTATACACAACAATCTCCTCTTAAACAAATGTGCATGCCCTCTTCATAGTACTTTTGTTAAAAAGTTACATTGCATTGCCAGTACAGTAAACAGCCAATACATCACTATGAATAATAAGGCACTACTGGGCACTGGGTTTTCGGGCCGTTTCCCCCATTCCCGAGCAGCACCCATGCCTACTCTCCTGGCACGAAGCCACTTTTGGGTCTCGCAGCCGTTGTCGTTGTCAATAAGTCGATTGGTTGGTCTAGACAGGCAGTGGGCAGCAAGCTCTGTCGGGCATAAATCAAGGCTTGCTAAAAGCCAGCCATGACCGTAAGCTCCGCTGTGACACCGATTCCCATGATCCCAGGCACAAGTACGAGCATCGGCAGCGCGCACCAAAATTAACTACAAGTCGACCGTCCTAATCTCCACATTAATTATATTTACCAATGAGCATTGACAAAACTGGGGCCATTTGATGATTAGGTTCTTTCCTCTGTAATCCACTGTTGTTGAATACATGACTCACTTACTGTCTGGTGGTGAAACAGTCTAGCCATGCTGACTGTATGGCTTAATGCATTAGGACATTAACATGTGCGCTTCCCCAGCCCATGAGGAAAAAGGAAGGTAAGTTTACCTACTCAAGTAGCTTTCAGGGTAAGGTATGCTAACTGCGGAATCCACCCGGGCAACATCATTTCTGAATTAGGACTAATGGGCATAGAGATTATCTTAACCACAAAATGTAGCCCTCTATAATTCAGTGTCATACAAACTCTACTAGTTACGATATCTGTTCTGAAAAAAGAACAGCAATGGTTTCTAACCACAACTGAAATATGATACTTTAAAAAAATATTGCCCCACAGTCTCTGCTTGAATTCTCAACATTGGACGACAGACTGGAGACGTGTCCGGGGACAACTCTACACGTCACCCAGCGTTGCACCATGGAATTCTGGGCATGCTCCTTCCTGGCTTCTAATTCATCTCAGGGGAGGACAGAATACAAAAGATAGGATGTGCCGTTCAGAACTGCTGCTTCGTTGACCAAGGCAATTACATCCCCAAAATACAAAGTTTGAGATGGTGGAAAAAAAAAAACCCACATACTGTGAAGAACCAAAAAAAGTAAAAAATAAATATAAAAAATTGATATTTGATTGTTTAACCATTTTTCATAAATTCAAAACCACAGATGACATGACAACAGATGACAGTTTATTGAAGGAAATGTTTGTCATTTTTTGTTACCTGCAATTTAATTTGTATTAAAGTGTAAAATTCTAAACTATTTAAGTCTCGATGACAGCATCTACTTTGGTTTTGGCATGTGTGTGTTAAACATCTTCGATTATCTATAGTTATCCGATTTGATTTGGTTAAACTCATTCCCTCTGCCTGTAATGATAATAAAAAGGGTGCACCCTTGACAATAAAACCCAGATTTAATCTTTAAGCGCAGATGGTGGATAGGAAAAGCGCGTGGCAGATGTTGGACGGTTGTGTGTTAGCCAAGAGAAAAACCTGGAGCTCCTCACACTCTGGGGTGACAGGGGAGTCCCCTCGTGCCAGCGAGTCGCAGGAGTCAGTCTCCCCTGCTGTTGTGTCATGGGTGCTCCTCGCGCTGCCATGGAAACACTTTTCATAAGTAACCCATAAGTCTCCGGACCCCCAGGGCCAACAATGAACTGAGCCGGTCGGCCATCCAGGTATGAAACCTCTGCATGTTCCTGTTCCCCTTCTGAGGTCAAACTTCACCACTTCATTTTCATTATGCAGACACCGATTAGCCAAAATGAATAGTGGACAAGGGCCCGTTCAAAAGAGTAACCCGACTCTTCGGCGGAGAGTTGGAACTCAACACGTGCAGCCGTTGCCCTAAAGTTCTAAATTCTGCTTTTGATTGCTCGTTTTCCTTAACCTCACAATGATCAAAAATTCATTAAATGCTTTACTTTTGTTCTCTCTCTTCAGCTCTCCGTATTTACCTACTCTCCAGACATTCCCTTTTTGTCTCGTGAAATATGTATACCAGGGAAATAGTATCCCACACAAACAGAAACATGAAGGTAAACTATCTGACCCCAACAATAAATCTTACTCCCATGTGCTTCTTTAACATTGTTCTTGAACGAACACAAAAGTATTCTTGGAATTCTTGTATGGGCCCTATGGAAATGTCCACACATGCCCTTACCGTTCTTTCAACACTGTCTCGTTCGCCCAAAAAAACGTTGATTCTCTCCTCCAATTTAATTTTGGTAGCCTACGTGGTAGAACATCCATGTCAGTCGAGAGTGGCATTTGGACACGTTTAAAAACTGGGCCCGCAACTCAACACATAACCCAAACCAACCCTCACGTAAAAAAAAGACAACCAGGACAACGAATAATAAGAAAGCGTCAAAACCTCTGCGGGAACCAGGAACCGGCTGCCTTTCCATGGCAACGACCACGGGGCTGCGCACTGTCGACTTTCGTGACGACAGAATATTCACCCGGATTTGTAATATTAATATTTTAACATTTAGCCCGGCCATTGTCGCAGAGGGCCACGCTATTGTCTTCATTGTGATGTCGGTATACGGGGTTAACGACGGTAAACGGTATTACAAATAGGAAGGGGTAACTGGAAGGTCAAGTGTGTACAGTACAGCGCACCAATGCGCTGAGGGAGAAAGCGGGAGGGAGGGAGGAAGGGGGACGGGAGAAAACGCCTTGGCCACATGTTCTTTTGTCACAAAGCTGCCGGTCTTTCTCGCTCTCCACCTATTTGTTTGATCACTCAGCATCTCTGCGAGTTTATTTATAAACGTATATCTCAGGTATTACCCTTCTGGCATATTCATATATATGATCATTTGCTGGAGGCTAAATATTGGGTGTTATCGTTCGCTTTTGTCGCGAAATGAAGCATTACCTTTAAAAAAGTGTCCTTACACACAAGTCTTTATCTCGAAAGATCTCTTTAACAAATGGAGGATAACTCAGAGGTTAAATTGTATCGGTCTCGGATGACCCAAATGATTAGGCAATTAATTAGTATTTAGTGGTCAAGACAATACTGTATTTGTCAGCCTGAGCCCTCAAACGCGAAATACGAAGAACAGAATATTGGTCAATTTTGTATGCACACACATATACATATACATATACATACACACACAAAACCAGCAGTACAGTAAAACAGTCTACGTGTAACGATGTTAATCTCATAATGAACACGGATTTACACCATTGTCATCTATAAGTGTAGCTAACTGAGTAACGGTATTATAAAAGGCTGGTTCTCTAACTATGATTCCATTTTTGCAGCGCGTAATGATAAAGTTATTATAGTTATTACTGAATTATGAGCGACCAATACGATCTTCTATAATCATAATACCGTTAATCATAAAATGGTACCGTTACAATTAAAGATAGTCCAGATAATGCCTTACAATTATAATCTATTGTTCTTATATTGCACACCGAGTATATACCTTACCTCACAGTCATATAGCTCTGTCAACTGGTCAATAATCCATTCTTCCAGGTTCAGTCTCTTTCTCAGTTCTTTTCGATCGTATTTAACGGTAACCCGTCCTTGCTTCCGAACTGGAACTTCGGTTTCCTCGGCACCAGGAGGCGTTTGAAAATACACTCGAGGTTGTGGGCTTGATTCTGGACTTGTTACCGCCGCCATAGTCCGCTGATATCCACAAGAAGCACCGGGTGTGAATTTGGACACTATCTCTTCCTCTCCTTGTTTGATAGCTTGCTATGACTATTTAAAATATAACAATGATATCTGCTATTGTCGCCGTCACGCAAACTTGCACGGCATTTGGAAACTTTAAGGTATTAATGATTTATGATGGCCCACATACAATATATATACATATAAATATTTGTATATTCAGAGCACCTATCTTTCTCTTTCAATTATAAAAATAGTTCTATAAAAAATCTGTGTCATTTACAAAAGAAAGGCAATGAAATCGACCCTAAAATGATCTTCTTGCTTATCTTCAATAGCTAAGTAGCTCACCAGCTCTTTCCTGTATCTTCAAGGCTCGTGTCTTCCTTTTTAAATATAAAAATCCAAATGTTTCTAATTCAGAGCTTCAGAGTATATTTTTCGTTATTTTTAACTTGTTAAAGACGCGTAGCGATAATGAGAATATTTATGAAACAAACTTCGGTCGTTCTTACGTTTGCAAGCATCGAAGTAATGGAAAAAACAAACGTTGACTTCAAAATTCACTCATGTCCCGTCGGTTTTGTCTTTCCTCTTCCCCTCTCTCTTCCTCCTCGGCCTCCCTTACAAAAATGTTACTCCTCGGGTTACTCCCCCTTCTTTCCGTGGACTCAGACGTCTCTTCAGCTCTCTCGCTCCGTACACTCTCTCTCACCCCTCCGTCTGTCACACACACACGCATTCTCTAAATCTTTCTCTCTCTATCGCACTTGAAGCACGAACGAACAACACCCCTTAAAGTGATAGGGGTAATATTTAACGCAACTGAAGTCTAACTCCGTTGCATCCCTCTACTTGCCAACATGTCCATAGCTATTAGTTAACAACAGTGAAGTTAATGAGCCAAGTAGTCATAAATAGATTAAATTGAAATTACTAGGAAAAATGGGTAGCACCATCTTTGTGTAGTATGTGACTTCAGAGCATGGTTGTTAAGTGTGAATTCTCAGCGGAAGCCAACTATCTGCATGAACTTCTACTTGAAATCTTTAAACCCATGTCGTCACTATAGTGGTTTCTAGCAACAGAGATACACTTACCCATTTTAACAGCCGTCTCGGCACACCCAGCAAAATTCCAATGTTAAATAAACTGACAGCGTTCACACGGTTCCAGTGCAGAGAGCTGTCAGAGTTTATTTAACGTTGCAGTTCTGCTGTGTAGCAACCTCGATGCGGTAGGGAATTTGTGGCCTTGCGACCCACAGTTTCTGATACTACAGGACAAAAAAACAGTTCATTCTTGTGGACTCTGTGACTTCCCAGAGAAACTCACAACTCACTAGCATTCTGCTGTTGTTTTTCATTTTCATCTAAGTGACAGTCACAAGTCCATTCACTAATGTAATAAATATCCCTATATTTAAGATGGAGAAAGACTCACCTGCCAGACTAATTTGATTTAACCGGCGGTTCGAGTGGTGTTGGCACAAGGCTTATTTTCAAACGTAGAGAGACTGGTCTTTTAATAGCAAAATCAGAAACCACTTGAAAGGTAATTGCCCACAGAGACTTGACCCTGCTGAACCTCAGGTGGAAATGTAATTATCCGCTGGTTTAGCCAAGGAACATGGACAACGTGAACGAGTGGTCGGCAGATTCTGTCTTTTTTCACAAACCTAAAAGATGGTTTTTGAGTGGTTTGTGCAATATGGTTTACAGATATTAACACACCACAGATGTTTCTTTTTTTTGTAGAAACGCAGTTTCTTGCTACCCGAGTGGACACCATAAAGTAACAATGACCATGTATATTAACATTATGAATATTTCACAGAGTAAAACAACTTCAGGATTGGCCGACTGGGCTTCAGCAGAGGTAGTAGTACAGCCAATGAACATGAATTATTCAATACGCTATGTCTGGAACTTACAGTCCAATAAACCCAGGCTTGCTCACTTTAACACGTTCTGACATCCGCACACACGTATTCTGCATGCTCTACATCTTCGCCGTATGTGTAATATTCGAAACTCAATAAAAGTTCATTGGAAACCCTGTAAAAGAAAATGTCCGCATAATCTCAAACAAATGTCATTTAGAGTTAGGTATTTTGGATAGGGAAATATTTAACTCTCAGCGGTTCTGTTTGTAGATCGCACTGGCACAGACAAACATACAGGACAGGGTCACTCAGGTGTCAGCATACAATATTAACGCAAGGGGGAAAGAGCCTGTCTGGGGTAACAGAGAGGAATGTGTGAGTGTGTGTGTGTGTGAGTGTGTGAGTGTGTGTGTAAGAGCATCTATTAGTATGTGTGTGTGTCTGTGTATGTATGTTTGAGAGAGAGTAAATGAGTGTTTGTGCGTGTGTGTAAGAATGTGGATAAATGAGTGAGATTGTGTGTATATAAGTGTATAGAAGTGTTTGGAGGTGATTTAAGTGTCCCGATGTGATTACGTTGCCAGGCCATGTGTTTGGCCGCGTGTTGCCATAGCCCTCACAGGGCAGACATAGCAGACGAGCTAGAGGGACTGCTTTCTGTCCAACTGAAGGGTATTTTGGTGCATTTGAGTGTCTCAGAGCAGACACTTGTCACACTCTCTCTGCTCAGACCGACTTAAATAGACAAATCTGCTGCCTAATCCCATCTGCCAATAGTCCCTCCAATCAGCCGGCGACAGCCGACCAGCCGCTGACAGGACCTGCTCACTTCCTGCTGGTGGTGTGGGGGCAGAGACTGGCAGGGGATGTTAGCTACTCAGAACTGTGTGGCACAAGAGGGAAGCCATGTCAGCAGGCTAAGGACCAGGGCCTGGAGGGCTGTGGATCCCTAGAGGGCTGTGGATTCAGAACGGGATCCTGAACGGGACAGGGCCAGGGTATGAATCTTGAGGTAGTTTATATTCTCAGGATACAGGATAACTGACCTTCCTCTCTCGTGACCTTTAGTTTAACAGGGACAATGTATGACAATACAAAGCACCCGGGGACGCTTTGACAAGCCGAATCCGCTCTCATCCTGATTTACCGTGATCGTCAGTACTCAACATCGAAGTTTACAGCGATCTAGTTCGGTGGTGGAGCTGCATTAATGACTCGTTTTTACCCAGAGTTCATTGGAAGTTAAATTAAGCAACAAGCTGGAAAATGTGAAGTGGATCACTGGGTGACGGTATTCTAGATGTCTAGAAGGAAAGTGAGCAAGTTTCAGGTGATTGAAACAAATGTGTAGTGGGTGGTCACCAACAGTTTTCTTTCCCGTCTCCCTTTAAATGGCATGTTTCTCAACACTGACCTATATTTAGAACAGACTCCAGTCATGTCTTTTTCACAAATATAACAACAGACAGAAAGAAGCAGTATATTCTGAAAGCTGAATATACTGAAATCCTCAGTATTAGCTAAATGCTAACTCTAAGCACCGTAAGTCTTACATTAGCCTACCGGGGCTATGGTCAATCTTTGTTACAGCCTTTGATCTAAGCTAAATCTTTTGCAAGTTTTCTTCTGCTTCATGAATAACACTCTTCCAAATCTGAAAAAATGTTTGTATTGTATTTTTTAAGCCAAATACAGCTCAGGCCTCAAGGGAAAAATGTGCAAACTCCATAAAAAATATATTTTGCAAACCCAGGACACTTTCAGTCAAAGACATGTCTTTGTTACTCCTTCAATTTACTCTGAAAGTGAACGGTTTACCTTTGTATTGGTTCATGGCACACATCACCAGTTGACCCATTCAAGAACCATTACTTTTACATTACATTACTATTTCCAGGTCTTTGGCTGTTTTAGTTCAGCTGTGATTTAGATATATCTGGGGGCTCTCCAGTCTTGTCAGGAGTCCTCCCCTTTCTCCTGCAGGGCATGTGTGCTGTGCTTCAGTCTAGCAACCACTCTTACCAGATGGGGTCAATGCACGAGGATCATCCAGGTGAACGCCGTTAACAGAAATCCAAAACAAGGACCGAAGCTCTCGATATGGGCAGCCAGGGTCAACTGCCCTAGACACACTGGTCTGAGGTCAGCCCGTGGTCACTGTGGCAAACCCCTCAGCCTCTAGTGGTGCACGTCTGCATAAGCAGCAACAGAGAGCGACTGCCTTTCTCCATCTACGTTAGGCCTCCTCCCGTCTATTTGCCCAGGTGCATGTGGGGCTTCTCTGTGTTACATGCCACACAGATTTCCAGGTGCACGGAGGCTAAAGATCATTGTGCAACTTTAAAAAAAACAGGTAGCAGCAACCGCCTGTCTTTCCAGATTTCCAAACAGCTTCCAACCACCCCGCCCCATATATATAAATAAATATATCCAAAATAAAAATCAATGGAGGATCACCAGAGCCAGTTTATTTTAAAAATCAGGAAAAAACTATTTGAACTTAGGCTATATTTTTTAAAATAGCAACCCTCTGGCCTTATCACCACTGGGCCGGGGCACTCCAGCGACCTCGACCAGCTGATCTCAAGGCCTCGCTGTGGCTAACCCTCTCAAATGTCACATAACTGTTACAGACACAGAAGAGCTGAAGCCAACCTCCTCATACCACAGGACAAACAAAATTACACCATCCGTAGTACTGCAGCTACAATAGCAAAAGTGTAACGCTGGAGCGTTGTTGGGCCCTTAAAACGGACACTGTGTCCAGCTGACCCTGATGAAGAGTTTAATGATTTGTATACAAAAAACCAACCGGTCCATCAACCACATCCTGGACAATCAGCCCACTTACATGTAATCTATTCAACCATTCGTTTGTTCATCTGCTCCAGAGTGGCTAAAAACAAATGTCTACAAAGTTAAAGTACAGCCCATATGGTGAAGGAATAAGAGACCTATATCGCGTTGTTAAAGTGTGAGGAGTCCTGGTTAAAAACCAGGCATTACTAAAAGCCATCAGCAAGATAAAACCAAGAGCCGACTGATAGACCTGGCCGTGCAGAGAGGACAGCCTGGAAGGATTCAGCTCCAGTGGGTTCAGACCCCTATGTAAAAATATGTCAAATGTAAAAGTGATACAAAAACTGTGCAAAACAAGCGTACCCTTATTCCACACCTAAATGTATCCCACAATTGCTCATGCCTTATATTGTGTTCCAGATGTCTTGTGATCTCTTTAGCGGAAAGAGAGATCATTTTGGTAGGCGGATCTCCAGGAGTCTGCCCCACGCGTCAGTCAGCAGGGCCAGCCACAAAGTATTGCAATTACATAGCACTTCCGCTGCGCTAATCAAACAATACTGTATTTATTAGGGCACTGAGTGGCTAATTCTAGACAGCTGTCAATGCTTATGCACCAGGGAGAATGCCCTCTGGTTGATCCCTGGAGCCAGCATTACAGCCTGGGTCACGCTGAAGCCCTGGGGAGACACGTGGAATAATCCCTGGAGCCAGCATTACAGCCTGGGTCACGCTGAAGCCCTGGGGAGACACGTGGAATAATCCCTGGAGCCAGCATTACAGCCTGGGTCATGCTGAAGCCCTGGGGAGACACGTGGAATAATCCCTGGAGCCAGAATCACAAAATTCCCCCCGGATTTATATATAATTGATACAATTATGTGCATGTACAACTATAAAAGCTTGAAAAAAAAAAAAATATATATATATATATATATTTATTTATTTATTTATTTTTTATTCTTTTTCATATTTGACATATGGGTAAAACAATTTTAACCAATAACTGCCAGTGATCAAATCCTCTGAGGTATCTACTGACACCGTTCTAATACTTTCTCTCCCAAAGAGGTTAAAGTGTAGTTTGTGTGATACCAGCATCCCCCCATCCGTTAGCAATTTAAGTGACATGGTCCGCAAAATCCCTTAGTGATTTTCAAGACAGACAGCTCAGTTAATTCTAATTAATGAACCAAATTATATTTATCCCTCTTTGGTGCATATAGCATAGGTTAATTAGTGGTTAAGTGCGACGATAACGAACAAAACCGTGTTTTCAGTATAATCCAAGACACAAACAACCTCTGAACGGCCGTTATCTTGGTCGTGGCTGGATAAGTGTCAGAGCTGATTATTTAAATATAAACAGAGTTTTTGTCACCTGCTAGTAAACAATCCCAACCCACGTCCTTTGCAATTCAAACGGGAATCTCGAACTGCCGAAGTTGGCAGCAAACCAATGTGACTCCGCTGCCACTAGGTGGCAGCCGAACATCTTTTTCGTTGAGTTGAAGATATGGCCCTTTCCTTTTTTTCTACAGTAAACCCTTTGATCTCTGCTTTGTAGTACAGGCCAACGATTCTACAGTATTATACAGTGCAATTTGATCAAGCCCATGCTGTAACTGATGGCTATATCAGGGTTTCCTCATTTAGGTTTCTGTGTGTCTCTGCCCTCACTTAATTGCTTATATTGTATAGCCCACTACACAAACTTAGGCCTTCTTAGGGCAGCCTTCTTATCAGGCATGACTAACAGGGCACGAATATATGAGATGTGCGCGTGTGATTGTGCGTGTGTAACGACTGCTGTGTCCCCTGATACAATGTGTCTTTGTGAGTTCTTGGCGCACTGTCAGAAATCTCTCTGTGTCTCTCTGTGCTTCGAAGGCACATTTCTGGGTCTCCACCCGCGTACGCGTATTAACAGGGAGGAAGGATAGCGGAGAAAAGCGAGCTTTTATCCGTCCCACTAGTTCTTTCACGTTTTAATCACGCGGCACAAAATTTTCTCCTCCTAAATGGTCTTCCGGGTGTTTTATTCACCCTTTGTCCACTCATATGTCCATTGTCAACTCGCTTGCGGTTTGCCTCTCCTACACCGGTTCTCTTTGCCGCACGAAGACCTTTCCACCCATTAATGCTTTCTGTATCGCTGACCTTCACCCCGTCTGAATTGTTCTGAAGTTCAGGGAACTCACATACGTGGCACAGCTGTGTTTGTCTAGTTTGCCTGCGTTTCAACCCAAAAATTTAATTTGAATTATAGCTAATTGACGTTGGAATACGGGCCTGTCCACAGCGACGTAGATTAAATGCTTGGCACAATAAAGAAAGCGCTTAAGATACGCGTTTAATGTGATGCATTTTGTGGTGCGATTTGAACATGTCGGGGTTAGCGATGATCAATGTGGTCATGTCTTGTCACATTTGACAATTCGGGAGTGGGACGGGGAATAATCACAGGTGCAGCACTGTCAACCGGTAACTGGTTGACCAAGACTGGAGCATTCTTCGTAGCGAAGGTCTATTGACCCTTCACTTGCAAAAGTTTTATAAACCAAATGCTGTTATTTTATTAAAACGAGCTTCACTTTAAATACATAGGAACACTTACGAAAATCACAGAACACTCCGTCCTCTGGGCAATTGCCATGAATGGCAAATATCAACAAATCCGAAAATAAAAGGAACCACTGCAATTTCACAATTTAGACACCTATGTCTTTTAAGCAGAAACCACATATGACAGTATATTATTTGGTTATTCTGGAGTTCAGTTTAAATGTAGGCTATCTAACCCACACCAGTTCGATTTCTAATTCCTTCAATCTTTTCGAAATATCCATAACATTCAAAGCCAACTGCGCCTTTAAGTTACATTTATTTACAAACGGTGCCTTCTTCCTCAATTCCGATTTAGCGTATTTTGTGGCACGCTATTATGAAACTTACACATGTAGAAGAGACACGCCTCTTAAAGAAAAATGGAATGACAGCGTTAAATGCCTGTCTGAAAAGACAGAAAAGAAAAGAAAAACACTCCCCCGTCTGCTCATTTTTTTTTCTCTCCAAACGCTTCCTTACTCCCTCTCCTCTCTTGCTCGCTCGCTCATTCTTTTCTAGAAAACATGAAGGAAAAAGGAGCGACGATTCCAGTGGGGACGAATGTCAAGTGAAAGTTTAAAAGGAGCTTCCGAAGAAGGGGAGAGAAGGGAGAAAAGAAAGGAACGGGACGGGTGGAAGGAAGGAAGGAAGGGAGGGAGGAAGGAAGGAATTAATTAATTAAGAATTACAACACGATATAAGGACAGATAGAATAGCAACATATTAACTATACACTTCTACGTATGTTTAGTTTCTCCGTAATGATTTACCGCTAAAAGCATATTCTTCAAGTTTTTATTTTTATTTTAAGTTTTCGATTTGCATTGTACAGTATCCGAAGACTTCCCATTTTCTCCCCGGAAAGACTCCAAAGTCGCGAATCCGAACACCGATTTGGTCAAGTCCTTAAAGCCGGAGGAGAGGCGTTGCCACCCGCTGTTACTGGAGCAATGGCCGGGGCGAAGCCGGGAGTCCACGCTTTGCAACTTAAACCGGTGTCTGTCCACGAAACATTAAAAAAAGGAAGCAAATTCATCAAATGGGACGAAGTGAGTGACTAAGATATATGAATGAATCTATTTTCGTGTGTGTACCGATAAATGTTGACTACATTGGGAAATTTGGTACAAGTAACCCCCCAAAGCTGAACCTTATTATCAGTGTACTCTCAAAGGTACATTCAAACATAAATTGCATGGGAACGTATTTTGTGTAGTCAGTCTAGGCCTATTCCTTGGTTGCTATATCACGGTATACGCTCTTTTGTTGCAAGTCTGGTCAGGCAAGTTTTCCCCGCACCAATAAGAAGTGTAAGACAATCTTTATCTATACTTTGTGTTTTTATTTATTTATTTATTTATTATTTACTGTTAATGGACATCGGCCGCTGTAAGGAGGAGGGACGCACTCACTGATTTATGTTGTGAAAATGTCAACACAACATGTTTTATTCTCTTTTTGCCGAATCAACATTTGTTTTTAAAGAATCAGTGTCTTATTTGTCACCTCGGCTGGGTTAGCTGTAGGTCTGATTGTTTGCGAGCAACGTCTTGTTGACCTGGCCACAGGTAAACGAAACTAATCAAATACGTTTCTAGAGTAGCACTGTGCTTTTAAGTGCTTCCGCGTACTTGATCGTAGTCTTGGCAACACACTATATGTAACTGTAAAGTACTACGAATGAGCGTGTAATATGCCCTAACTCGTGTTACAATAATCAGGTTTGCGCATTCGAAACGTATTTGGTTTATCGTCCAGTTTTAATCATTTAAATAGATTTTGATCCTGATGTCGAGTAGGAGGATATTCTCACTCGGGCGAATCTCACTCACCACCGTACAGTAGGACTGCATGTACATGGGGCAACGCACTTAATATGATAACAATAACTTGTGTGTCCACGGGCGGTTATCTTTTGTTGCGATGACTCTTGAGAAAGACGGAGATCATTAATTATTAACTCGGCTATTCGGTTCCATAAAGGAGATACGGCGGCATGGGGGTACATTTCGACTCCCGTTTTGAAAAAGCCACAACCGTCGTAATACTCAATTGAAAAGCGGCAGAACGGTGACATTAGCGTCGGTACCTAGTTATCGCCTCGTCATTTTTGACGCCAATTACATCAACTGCAGTTTGATTCATGATAAATCTTCATACACCGTTGTGTTTCTTACAAACACTACATTCATGACTTTCTTTATATATACATATTCTCCTTCTTTTAAATGCCCTAAGTGCTTGTGTTGTGCCCAGGACTTGAATGTTTAAATAACACTTGGCACAGGTAGTGTTTTTTTTAATTATACATTTTTTTGTAGACGTGTTAGGCGTTTTTGTGTGGTTTAACAGTATTTACTGTAGATCTGACTACAGCACGATCTGCCAATACATGGAACATCTGAAGCCTGAGGTTCGGCACACAAATTCCCAGCATGTTAAACCCCAAACCAAATCCTCGTCTTCCCCTCCTCCGCTGTTCGTATCTACCTGCTGGCCCCTTAGAAAGTGTCTACTGTTTCCTCCTCAGTTACCTATCAGCTATGGCCAACATCTCATGAGGAGCTGAACTCGTCGTGGCAACAGGAGAACGGAACAGTGACCATCCATCAGCATGGTCAGCTTAGTTTATAACATGCGCAGTAATGGTACATGGTGACGCCCCCGTTAAATGTACTAGGATGGTGTAAAATGGTTTGGAGAATGCCTTGGCGTTGCGTGAGGGAACAACAATTAGCTTTTGTTGCCTTTTCCTTTCAAACGGTGTGCACGGACGACACACCTCTGACCGTCTGGCAGTTTGCGAGCCCGTCTCTCCGCGTAAGCGCTGTGTATCCGCTGTCCGTCAAGGCTTGGTTCCTCGGCCTACGGTGATCCAGGCCTTGTCTTTTACCAGCTAGATTTGGGCCTTTACATTCGTTCTCTCTCTGCCTCTATTTCTTAGGGAATTCCCAGGAAGTAGTTAGGCCGTGATTAACTGTGCGAAACAGCAAGAAACGACATGCAAGGATTTTTCTTCCCTCCCTTTCCTTCGGAGAGGAGGAGTGGAAGATGGGAGGGGGGGGGGAGTTGGGGAGAGGAAAATGGTGGGTGTGTGTGTGTGTGTGTGTGTGTGTGTGTGTGTGTGTGTGTGTGAGAGAGACACACACACATATCACATCCAGAAACCATATAAGGAGATATCAGTTTGAAAAGCGAAGTTTGCAGTGAAGTTGCTTTAAAGTGGAGTTGGGCAGGTACGGGGTTGATATTGGGCGTCCCTGTGAACATCTGGAGGATTGCCTGCGCTGTAGTTTAGCCTCAGTTCTCCTGTTTACTCTCCTCCCTCTCTGTATTACACTTGCGTCCCCCGATCAGGATCTGAAGGGGTGATGTTGCCCATGTTCGATGCTGCCCCGTTGTTGTGGCCGCGTTTTGCTCAAAGGAAGGCATGTCTGGTATTGCACTTTTGATTGTACTGGTTCTGGAGGTGAGCCCTTATATGAGCGGAGAGTATGTTCATCCACGTGTGTACTTGAACATGTGCGTGTCTGTCTGTCTGTCTGTCTGTCTGTCTGTGTGTGTGTGTGGAAGAAGCAGAGGACAGAACCCTCATTGTTTGCATGAGCGTTAGTCCTAAGGTTTTGCGATGTGTCGGTTTTCTTAGGCAATGTCTGTTGAAAAGGGAATTTGTTGTTGTTCTTGTTACTATAGTGTGTGTGTGTGTGTGTGTGTGTGTGTGTGTGTGTGTGTGAGAGAGAGGAAAACGTACTTGGTAGAGGTTTAGCTTGAGTGAAAACATTTTCCCCGTTGTCATCTCCTTAAGTCTCTTTGCTTCACCTCAGCACATCACATCAGCTGAAATGAATGCTGTTTTATTGTTGTTGATTTTGGGATCAAGTCCCTTTTCTTTTTATCCTCTTTTGGGCCTCAGACAGCTCCATGGATGAATGCTCAGCACTGTGGCGTCAGCTTGGTGTAGTTTTCGTGTGAGTGTTTTTGAGTTTTAGTGCGTGCGTGCGTGCGTGCGTGTTGGTTTGCATGCAATGGTAGCCCAGCACTCAAACCTATGTAGTGTCTAAAGTTTCAGTTTTAAAATTTATTCCTTTATCTCTCCTTCCTCCTTTCCCTAATCTTTCCATCCGTTGCACTCTCCTGTGTCGCTTCTGCCCCTCCCCTGGGTCACTCTCTCTCCGCTCTCTCTGGTTTTTCTCCCCTGTTGCCCTCTATATATAATATATAAAATGCGTCATTGAAAATTACCACCAAACCCCAAGTGTCACTGACTGAATGAAAGTTTGACGAGCCAAACCCCACGAGTTACCTTTCCTATGGTATTTTAATTTGCTCCCTCGTTTCAATTCCCCTGGTCACCCGAGTACCGCTCCCCACCCCCCTACAACTCCATCCACAGTCCCTAGCCACCGTGGGCTGTCTCCATCGTCTTTCTCCATCTGTTTTTACCGTCTCTTTTGTTCATCTGCTTTGTTGTTGTCTTTCCCACATGTTTACGTCGCTTTGCACAAACATCCTGTTTTCAGACACGGATCTTTGCGCAACTCGCCGGTATCGTTGTTTGTGAGGTTTGCGGAGGTCCGCACACATTGCAGGATGTGGGATAAACCCTAACCCAAAGGGTGCGCACAGGGTCGCTAACTCATACCTGGGTTCCCTGTGTATAGCCTGCCTGGTCCCGCAGGTGTACAATTGGACCTGCACGTACCCTTCTGTTGTTTCGCCTGTAGCGAATGACGAGGAATAGTTGTAAAGAACTTCTGTGGACATACTAGCGTACTCATTAAATCAATCCGTCGTTTATCATAGATTTGCAACCTGACTTCCTTGCTTGCGTTTCTGACGCCAAAGTGCGGCTCCCAGTGGGTGTGTCTCGTCGTGTTGGAGTCTTGTTGCTCTATACCTTTGGAGGTTGCACCACTCCATGAAACGTCTTGCTACACCTTTCGTAGTGTAGTGAAAAGTCCTCTGAGAGAGGGGTGAGGGTTGAGGTCGGGCAACCCTGTGTGTGAAGAAAGATCAAAGTTGACATGGCCTTTTTCTCGCTTGTGGGCCACCCCCCCCCTTTTGGGCGATCCCTCCCTCTGTCCAAAGGTGCTTTCATGACGGCTGCGTGTTTGCAGAGCGTTAGCAGAGCGTTTGCAGAGCGTATTCAGCATGGTGAAAGTAAGAGTCCCACCAAGACACAGAGGTTAGAAACGCACGCATACCAGCTGGTGGATGGCACAATGCCATCATGGGCCAAGGTGACGCTGACTACAGTACAAATCCATGTCAATCACAGCTGTCAGATTACTGCTCAGAGCTCCGAAACTCTCCATACTTGTTTGGTTTAACTTATTTTATTTTTTTTACTTTCAAAATGAAAGTGCATCCAAACCCGCACATATGTCTGTGTGGGCTATTGCGGACATTTTTATGTATAATTCATCACGACGGACTGATTAAAAAGGAGATATCGAGCAGTTTGGGAAATGACACTATTTCGAACACTTTTACTGCACTGCTAAAAAGTTTTGATGACTTTGTTAGTTCAGTGGAGAGGGTGGCTGCGTTTGTGCCCCGGAGATCCCTTCAGTCAACAGTCAGGACCCACTAGAACCGCGTTTTTGAAAACTCCAGTAATTTTAGGGAGACTCGGGGGGGGCATCTTTAAAAACGTTTAAATACACTTTCCTTTTACTGAGTCATGGTGAAGCAACCACTTCCTGTGAACTCCTGGCATTTTGTGGCATTCTAGATCGCACCATGTAACTGGCAACGATTGGTTTAAACAGCGACGAAAGGGGAAGAATGAAAATTGCCTGCCATTGTTTGTCTGTCTGATTTAAAAATGGAACACTTGTGCTCCGATGGTCACTTATACCAGGCTGGCTTGGCTTCAAACGTTTTACAGTGCGCAAGGCATCCTTGGTCATTATGGATAACATGTGTTAGAGTTGCCCGGCATAATGTTTCAGTGTCAAATGGATATTGCTAGTAAAAATATTTGCACCTATACCACGCTAATTTGTGGTTGATATCCCTATTAATGAAGCAATGGGAACTAACATGTGTGCTGCGACACGCTTGGTTAAGTGGAATGAAGGCGGTTGGTGAGAGAAGCGTTGAAATGGAATGTCCACTGCGTTGAAAGTGTCTGAGTTAATGATGTTTACATTAACACATCGTTAGTTAGGTAGAGCAACACTGGCTCTGATCTCAGTGAGTGCGGTTATAGAACAGAAGCAATATGTAGCTGCAAACGAGGGGGTCACTGTCCGTCCTCGGTTAATGAGCTCGTTAAATAAACAAGCTCTCTAGAGCACATGGCAAGCGAGGGCCGATTTTTCTGGGTAAAACCGTTTCAGAGGCCTGATGCTACGCTGTGCTGTTCCAACCAAATTCTGTTCAGTGACATAACATCGTTCGATGGACGCTCATCTGGGTAAACATGAAAAAAATCTTTTGTCCTTTCCTACCCAAATCAATTCTGACAATACAGTATAGTTAGGACTAACATTTACAGAGAGCTTATTTAATGGGGTCTGACCCCACCAGGTCCAAAGGGGATTGCTGAAGCAAAGTGGAAAGTTTAAAAATAAAACACTAAGATGATAAGTTAAATTATTTTTATTTACAGTTAATTTACTCCGTTTACGCTTAGTGCTTTAAAAAATGCAGTGTTTTTTGTGTGGTCCAGGGGAAACATATTCCGTGTTTTAAAGTGGACAGCATTTCTATTTTTATCTACAAGAATGTGTGGTCTTTCGATCTGCTTCTGTGTGTGTGTGTGTGAGTGAGAGAGCGAGACTGTGTGTGTGTGTGTGTGTGTGTGTGTGTGTGTGTGTGTGTGTGTGTGAGTAAGTGAGAGAGAGACTGTGAGAGAGAAAGAGTGTGTGTGAGTGAGAGAGAAAATTTGTGTGTGTGTGTGTGAGTGAGTGAGAGACTGTGTGTGTGAGTGAGTAAGTAAGAGAGAGACTCTGTGTGAGAGAGAGAGAGAGAGAGAGAGTGTGTGTGTGTGTGTGTGTGTGTGTTTTTTTTTTTTTTTTTTAAAGTGTGTCTTCTGTACACTGTTAGTTTATTCATTGTTTGTTTAGAAGGCCCTTTTATCCCAGGTAACTGGACGCCTGTCTGTTTTATCCATTTATGAAGCTGGAAGTTCACCTCACCCAGAGGTCCTACGGCTCCCCGTCCTTGTTTCTGCCCTGTGCTCTTGTCCTGCTGTGCCTGTGCTGCTGTGCGTCTTTGGGGGCGTTGCGTGTTTGCATGATGGAGCACCCTGGCGTAGGTGTGCGGGTGTGTATGCCTGTCGGTCTGTTAAACCCTTTTCTGGGTTTGCGTAGGTAGTAATTAAATCGCAGGTTGTTAGCGATCGAGGCTGTCAGGAGAGAGTGGACCGAGGCATGGGGGGTGGCGGTGGGACGGGACCGTGGGACGGGACGGGACCCCCAGCTCCTGCGTGGTGCTGATAACTCTGCTCTGTTTGTATCTCTGCTTTCCAGGAGCTGAACAGCAGCATCTTGGTGACCCTGAAAGTGGATCCCCATGGATTCTTCCTGTATTGGACTGCTGCCAACATGGTCAGTACTGATGCTCAAGTCTCTCATATTGGCTCTCATTGACCATGGAGTCAACTGTTCACCCGCCTATCTGTTCAACTGTTCACCCCCAACCTCTCTCTCTCTCTCTCTCTCTCTCTCTTCCCCCTCCCCCCTCCTGCCTATTAGTCAGACCAGGTCGTCATGTGAAGCCTCATGAATCGAATCAAATTTCAGACCCTGAAATTAAATCAGCTCTTCTCTCACCCTCCCTCCCTCCCGGTCAGCCCTTCCTTCCTTCCCCTACCCCCTCCCCTCCCTCTTTCTCCCTCTATCTTTCCCCCCCTCCGCTGTCGTATATTTATCCCCGAGGCATGTGTGGTATGCTGACAGTTAAAATACTGAGTGTATTAATAAAGCAGGCTTCTTCCTCGGTGGTTGATGTTAGATGTTGGTGTCTGTTGGGCGTGTGCGTGCGTGTGTGTGTGTATGTGTCAGAGGAGGTGGGGCTGGGGGAACCGTTTTAGGACAGTAGGCCACACGATGCCTGAGGAAAGGCAATGGCACTGTTTTGTGTTACCAGATAGTGTCCCGGGAGGACCCAGTCATTGAGTTTATAGTAAAGAGGGCACTTCTGCAATAACCATGAATTTTTCTATTCTTATATTTGGTAGTGCTATTATTATATTTAATATCCCTATTATTGTATCTCTCATTACTGCGTTTTCTTACTCCCCATCCATTTAGTTTTTTTCTTTTTTAGTAATTAAAGGTTATTAAAGGTCAGATACTTCCATGAATATTTCTCCCCCTCTTCTCCCCATTTCGCTCCTCCTCTCCTCATATCTCTATTACCTCTTCTCCTCATCGCTCCTCCTCCCCTCATTCCCCTCTCTCCTCCTCTCCCAAGTAATATCCCTTTCTCCTTAGTCACATCCCCCTTTCCTCCTCTGTTAAATAAACCAATCTCTTTACGAAATGTCAAAACAAAGGTCATCTGGGCAACATCATTCATTGCTTTGCAGTGGAGTTTTTTAAACCCAAGTAATGTAGTGCCAGAACAGGGCCTGTGTTGGCACAGTGAATTTATGTTTTTTAACCTAAGTAAGGCAGTACCAGAACAGGGCCTGTGTTGGCACAGTGAATTTGTGTTTTTTTAACCTAAGTAAGGCAGTACCAGAACAGGGCCTGTGTTGGCACAGTGAATTTGTGTTTTTTAACCTAAGTAAGGCAGTACCAGAACAGGGCCTGTATTGGCACAGTGAATTTGTGTTTTTCAACCTGTGCCGGCCAGCAGAGGATGGGCTCCCCCTCTAAGCCTGGTTCCTCTCAAGGTTTCTTCCTGCCAGCCTAGGGAGTT
>JAOYSI010060022.1:0-18004 GCA_025775065.1 Hiodon alosoides
CCCCCCCCCCGTGAACACAGTTACTGAAAATTCAACTGCAATTAAATTGTCCAGGCATGCAGCAATGACATCAAAATATAAACTCCTATCACCATCCTCGTTATTTACCACCCCCACCCCCCTTCACAGGTTACTCTCCTGTGTGTCACTAGGGGCAGCAGAGGAGATTGGGTGGAGGCCCCCATTGTCATTGAGCCTCTTTGCTCGGTATGTTTCATAGTGGATATTATGAGTAACTTCCTTGAGGTCCTGCAAGTGAGACCTGCAAGGCAGAGTAAAATAATGGGAATTAACTTAGCATACTCTTGATTCACAAATACGTAAAGTAACTCAAAGGAATACTGACATGTAAACATACAGAGAAATAGAGAGAAACTAATATCAAATAACAACATGGACAAGATACACATCCGTCACTCTGTCTGCTCACGTCTCATCTTTATGTCTTTATGTTTATCAGACACACACCAACAGGGGGTCAGCAGAGGTCAGTGGGAGTACGATTTTCAGGGCAGGTGGAGCACAGCCCCACCAGATGGCGCTTTGCCACAATAATGCACACATAAATTTAAGTGTCACATCATGGTTTTCTAGCCGATTGTTAAACAAAGCAAGGGTGCCCGCGATCGAAAGCTCTTTTATGAAGTTTATAGCAAACATAATTTAAGCCTAATTATGCCATGCATCGCAAGTTTAGAGCAAACTGGTAAACATAGCATTATAAAATTAAGTTTCCCCTGTCAGATTATTATTATTATTTATTGTTGCAATTATTTGCAATTTCCTGACAGAGAACAGGCATTTTCACACCCAGACTGCATTCCCCTAGGGAAGAGCTAGGTTCACCAGCATTAGTTGGTCTCACTTGAGAAAAATGTTCATAACTAGCAAGCTTTCTGAATAAACTGATGTTAGCATACGATTAATGTCCATTTGTAGTGATTTTTTTCTCAAAAATACTAGAGACCATAACTCTTACCTGATCAGAAAGTCTCGTAGCTGAGCAAATTCGCAGTGATTTGGGTTTTCAACTGGAAAAATAAAACAACAATGCAAGACTTGATTAATGATTGGATTAATGTGCCAATGGTTGCATAACAGCTAAATAAAAATATTAACGATAGATTGGAAAAACCAAGGGAGACGTCAGAGAAAATATCAATGTGTCATAATTCTATAACCGATTACAGAAGTAAGGCCATTCATTTTATAATGTAGTAATGTGAGTTGTGCCTCGAATGCTACAGATGACACGACTTAAAATAGCTGAATTTCTTTCCACCAGTTATTTTTGTTCCTGTCCGATGGACATGGCATTAGCAACGTGACAATGATAGGGTGAACAACTGCAGATCCCTGTATTATTCTGTGCTCCAGTCTTTATAAAGCACAGTGACACGTTTACCTTTGCTGAGAGAAGTGGATACACTGACTAAATGAAGACACGGGTGTTTAAGAGCTCACCTTCAACCACTCCCCAGGGGGTCTTCCTACCCAAAACTCGTTTGCCGTTCACTTGGTACTCTTTGTCGCTCCCCACCACTGCAAAAGGCATGGCCTCCTGGGACAGAAGTTTAAAGCAGTCTGAAGATTATGTCAGACAAGACTGCACAGGGAACAATGCCACATTATAACCATGCTGTGGTTTTCCCCCTGAGAGAGGAGTGAGTAAAACAGAGCGAGAGACAATATCTGTATATTAATATATTTGAAGAGCAGAGTCAAAGGATTCCAGAGACAGAAGTAGTAAAATAACAATCAACTGAAAAAGTCTCAACTATTAGTGATTGGATCAAAATTTTTTACCCTAATCTTATCATTGTCACTCTTGTCTTCCATGTCTTCGTCAAACTCTTTCTGAGGGTAAAACTCGATCCCCGACATCTCCATTTCCTTCCTCACCTATAAAGCAAGTTAACACACATTGTGTATGTATAGTATTTTACCGAATTGGGCTTGTCATTTTTCTTAGGTTTCATTTTTTTTAAGAAAGGTGGAATAAAGACTCACCCTCTGTTTGAACTCGTTTTTCTCATCCGGTGTCAGCGTGTCAGACTTGGCAATAACAGGGATTATGTTCACTACACGACTCAAGTGTTTCATGAACTCTATGTCCAGCTGCCTCAGACTGCGAAGACGACACAGACAGACAGACGGACAGATGAAGAGGGTTTTAAAATAGTTTTTTTTTTTTAAAGAGAACACTTACTAATGCACATGATGGTGCAGACATACAGTAATCCATAGCTAACCACGTGGTGGTCACGTTCCTGCTTTCATCCTTGGTTAACAAAACCAGGTTTGGCAAGAACTACAGCCTTTGGGGAATTGGGATCATGGAGAAATAATCCTTCAATGTTAAATTATGGAACACTTCCCCAAATCCATGTTTGTCACATGAAGATGAACAGAAAACACAAGTACGGAGAAGCAAAATTGATCTTGGGAATGTCATGTGTGAGGCACATCATACACCAGCATAACTTCAGGGTTGTGTTGGATCAGGAGCCACTATGGCAGAAGCAGGAGAACAGAGAGTGGTCGCATTTGTTCGAGGGGTCAGCACAGCTGGGCTCGGCCCAGTAAAGAGTAGGGTTGGGGGCACAGCAGTGGCTGAGGAGGAGGCACTCGCATAGCATTTGCATGGGTTCATGCCATGTTGAAAGTCACTAAGCTAATGTTTGTTTATGGAGATTGCATGGCTGTATGCTCAATTTTATACACCTTCTCAGCAACGGGTGTGGCTGAAATTGCCAAATCCAATAATTTGAAGGGTTGTCCACATGCTTTTGGCCATGTAGTGTACTTGTGCGCACCGCAAATAGAAGCTGTAACGGTAGACAACTCTGCTGTGAAACTGTGAAAAAGATCCGATGGGCCCCCTCTGGCCGCCACAGAGCCATAGGGGGTCACCTGCATTGCTTGCACCAGTTGGCCTAGGTCAAAAAGAGTTAGTTTATTGTTCACTCACGAGTGTCCGGTAGGGGAGACGAAGTAAAGGCAGCAGTGTACTCTAGTGTCAGGGATACGCTTCTTGCGTGCGATGTTGACCTCCTCCTTCAGGAACTTTTCATACTGCTCGTTGATGTACTTTGAGATAGGTTCCCAGCTGCAAGATGGAATTGTTTTTTGTTTTTTTGGACCACCAAAATGTCATAGTGCCCAACATAGAGTTTAATCAAAACCACACAGGACTTAATTAACGTATAGGTTTAATAACAACCAATGAAGAAAAAGCGCATCTCATTTTCTTTTATCAACATACTCTTCCAAAAAAAAAAAAACACTCACCAGTTTTCATTGTTGATCTGGTCCCCAAATCCTGGCGTGTCGATAACTGTTAACTTCATCTTTACTCCACCCTCCTCAATCACTGAAATAGTCATGAAATACTATTCACCACTGTGCCAATTTAGTTTTCTATTCGCATTCAAATCTCGACAGCTCTGGGTGACCCAACTGTCCACTGCAAACACCGAAGCTGGCAGCATGTGGAGGTCTTTAGGAGTGCTTGACAGGACAGCTCACAGAAAGAGATCCTGAGAAGAGAGAGAAGCTGGTCCAACAACCCCACCACAGAAAATCAAACGTTGGCCGGGGGCAATGCAAATAAATTCATCATACGGGGATTTAACCACCATAACAGAATCTGTAGTCAGACAGAGGTTACACCATTACTACCTGAACATCCATTTAAAACATCATACCCGAGAGATGTCTTGTTCAGTACTGTAGTACACAGCCAGCATAGGTCAGTGGGCTTAAGTTCACTGGTAAATCAGGGATATGTCAAGTCCAGCCATACATTTGAGCTCATTAGAGCTTACATCTAAGTAAACGTCCCAGGCAGGAATGAACTGAAGCCTGTTCTGGCAAGAACTTATAATTATTAGGCCAAACGTCTTTATTTTCTGCAGCAGTCTTTATGTCCACACCCAGTTTTTAGAAAAAGGTGAATCAACTTTTGTAAAAACGGTGTGGACATAAAGACTGGTGCAGTAAATATAAGGATTTTTTAAAAAGAGACAGCTTGAATGAGTATACAAAAACCAACACTACTATTTATGATAAACAAAACTGAGGGTCCACACACATGGTACATAAAGACCATGGACATATCACCACTGGAATATGAAAAGTAGCCAATAAGTATGAAGAAAATTAATTCCCAAGTAAAAAAAAAAAGAACACATAATTAATCTTTCAAGCCTAAGGCTGAGTAAAAATTGTAAACAGAACATTGTGAATTTTGAGGCCGATCACAAAGATTTTTTTTTTTGATTAAGTAATAAGTCATTCTGAAAACAGAGCACAGAGCTATACACTAAAAACAGAACAGTATTCACCTTAAAGGGGGGGAAAAACAAACTAAGATGTTGTCCGGAACATGTCAGATTAAATGGTTTGAAGTGTGTTGACAAAAGCAAGAGCGACTTATGGTTTAAAATCAAACAAACAATTTGTTCCCATTGTGTCCCATTGTACTAAGAATTACCAATCCCTCCCCCTGCTTTCCTCTGCAGTATCAGTAAATTACAGCACCCAAGCCACTCAATTAATGTTATACGCTGCAGCATATAAACTTAATGGTTAATTTACATTTCTGAGACATACCACGATACCACGTCTACGGTCACGTCTTCTTTGAAATTAACTCCTCTTCAACCTCTCACACCCACTTCTTTACTCTCTCATCACATTCTCTCTTACTTCTACCCCCACCCCGCCCCAATAATAATATAATATACTGCATTTTTTTTCTCCAAAGCTGTCTCACCATGGGACACAGCCTTTATTTCCACAGTCTTGGGAATCTTCTCATCTCGACTCCATCCTGTGCTCCTCCTGCTGACCTGAGACTTGAACAAAGTGTTCACCAGTGTGGACTTCCCTAGGCCACTGTGACCTATGGAGAAGTGCAGGCAGTACGCAGGGATGAGGAGGCATTTATTTACTGCAACAATGAGTGTTATCACAATAGTTTGCCTGTCACCTTTAAGGCCCTATTATATGGACTCCTAAAGGAGTTATTCACATGACTTAATACAACCAAATTCTTGCTAATGGCCAGGCCAACTACTTTCTGGAGGACAGATTAGGATCCACAACATTATATAAAATACAGTATATTTTCTAAACATTTTACATAAAAACACAGTGGTATAAAGTTTATGCACAAATCAAAAATGAAATTAACTGAATAAAGATCTCTTTCTTACCCACTATCATGATGTTGAAGTCAAAGCCTGTCTTCATGGTCTTCTTCCTCATCTGTTCAATGATGGTGTCAATCCCGATGTATCCCAATAATGTAGATCCACCACCCGAACCCTGACCCCCAACCCCCGGCCCCAGTGAGCCATGGCTCAAAGAGACCCCAGAGGGGGCTGTACCAACGTGTGAAGGCTTGGCCGGCACTACAGGTTTGGGTTTCACTTCTGGGGGCACGATTTCTGACATGTCTGGAGATGAAAAGGGTGGGGTGGATGGTTGAATAAAAGAATGAGTGAGTGGCCAGGCAGAACACCACAGTGTAGTTGATGTGCCAATGAGAGGGAGAGAAGCCAGGAGGTTAGAATGATCTCCAATGTACCGACTGGCTATAGGTATCGCACTCTCAAGCACGCTGAAACGAACATTCACATGCACCAACCCAAGCACAAATATGGTGCACACAGTGCCCATACAGTCAGCCACTCGCCACACATAAAACAGCCATTACATAAACACACACGCACTAATTCAAACCTGCACCGCTTGTCAAAAAAAATGTATAGTACGATCTCGTCAGTTACAACATTATTTCTGATATTCACCATGCGTGTACTATCGATAGTAAATCCATAGACGGCAGTTTAAAGTTCAGTCACAACAAACAATTTTGTATTTATTTTCTAATTGCCCAGACGCGTTGCCCTCGCAATCTAAAAATCACTCTCACTCTCTTCACCGATTAGGTATTTCAACGCGTTTTAATAACAATGAATCACCCTGTTTTCCATGCTTCCCTGCCATTTTTCACACAAGCTCACGAGCTTTATGTTAAATATTCTTTATCGTTTCCATTCTATTTCACGCTATGCATTTAACTGGATGGCTTTCACATTCCGGTCTACATTCTAGATGCCTCGCCTTTCACGCCAGCAGAACCGCATCCTTTTAAACCCCAAAGCCGTTTTTAAAATTAATCTATTGTTACCTTTAGCGAAAAAATAAATCTTTGCATTGCATTTATAAATTTAAATTGCTTAGTAAGTATGCTAGTTAGCTGGCTGTTTAGCGACTTACCAATTGTTACTTAGAGGTGGTTTTTTTTTTTTGCAATTTATTTTGTATTCCTTCAATTTTGTCCAATAAATAAATAAATACACGAAGGATGTCTAATTCAGATAGGCAGAGCCAGTGCAGGCTACGAGGATGGTCACGTGACGCGTCTAGGTACCTCACTCCCTTTCCTTTCTTCTCTCTCTCTCTCTCTCTCTCTCTCTCTCTCTCTCTCTCTCTCTCTCTCTCTCTCTCTCTCTCTCTCTCTCTCTCTCCCTCTCTCTCTCTCTCTGTATGGTCTGCCTCCACTCACTTAAATCCCGAGTATTGTTCTTTTGCTTCGATGTGCGCTGAATTATTGTTCTCTAATGACAGGGCAGACGAATATTTCGGCATCCATTAGTGCACCAGCGCTGCGTTACTGGGAGAACTGGAGAGTAACTGTGTTTGAATGTGCGAGAGAGGAGGGTGTGTCCCTTTGGCAGGGATATCCGTCAGTCCATCTTGTGCACGCGGGAGACGGAAACGCACGCTACCCCAACGCTCGCCTCCCTGCATGGGATGCTATGAGAAAGTAGTATTTAAAAATGTTTTTATTTAGTATTTGCTGGATCTTTTAGGATAATATTTGCATAGAAAATGTAAGCCGAGAAACTAAAATAGCTACATTTCCCACTTTTTTATAGACCCTACGTGATCAGTACTACAACATTTTCCTTTTAAATTCGCTAATGCCCTGCAAGAGTTTAACAAAAAAAAATCCATTAATTTATTATATATTACTCGTGAATTACAAAGCTTCAACAAAATCTCTAGCTGATATCAATGTGCACCCGTGCCAATTAAATCTGACAAACTTTTTTTCTGTCAAACTAAATTTTTACTCTGAATCATAACAATGTTATATAACGTGCCTAGCTGCATCAAAACACGAAAACACTCAAATCTCAATATTCAGGTCAGAGAGAAGTAAAAACAACAAGAACGTAAGTGTGGACTCGAGTTATGATGTTTTGTGTCATTGCAGTGCCGGATTTATAACGACGCCGTACAGTCGTTTAGATTCCAGCCTCTGATTATGCATACGCACGTAATAGGACAGCACAGTTAACTCCCTTTGCCTCCTGTGTGAGTGTGTATGCCTATTTGCAATTAAACTTGTCGAGACAGCTGCTTTCTTCTGACATTATTGAGCAGGAGTAAAAAAAAAACTATGGGAGAAAAAGCTATTACAGCAAGACCAAAAACCCTTATGCCTTTACATTTTTAAAGATTAATTTAATAAATATTTTCCACTTGTAGCCAGTTCCTGTCTCTACCCATTTAACCAAGGCGGACAGCTACACAATGCCTTCGTTTTATACTTGGAGTATAATGACCCGATTTTATTTGAACCCCTATCCGTCTCACAGAATCCCGGGATGGACTTGTCGCTGACGCTAACGTCCCTGGCAACGGGTTGTTCCTTCGCAGTCTTTGCGGCGCAGTGACCCTGAGATAGAACAGTGGCCTCTTCAAGAGAGCTGCGTTGATTAGCATATAGCGGCAGTCAGCGAGCACATGCATTGAATTTTAATCTGTTCTCATTATCAACGAAGGGATTACAGAGACATGTAATATTTCGACCACATTTGCCGACTGGAGATGAATCTGATCTCCTTTTCCACAAAAATTGGACTTTTTGTCGCTCCATGTCACAGTGAAAAAATACACCATTCTGCGCGTTTTTGCTGAATAACGCCATCTGACGGAGAAGGTGTGAACACTACAATGTTTCTTCGGCAATAGTCATTAGTCAGAAGAGTTCGTGAACCACATTTTTTTAAGGCCTAATTAAAAAAAAAAAAAGTTTATACCCATCTCTCCTACCTGTAAAATGTATAATTTAAACCGTAGTTCATTCGGGAATAACTAACTACACCCATGATTTAATTGTACCTAATTATTTAAGAAAATTATGGGTAATTTGTGCTGTTGAAGCAGGAATGGGAACTGGAAGATGTATATTTAAATCCAGTCATTGCCATATCACTGTCCAAGCGTGTGAACCACAAGCTTCAGCTTGGCAGAGTTTGCTACAATTTCAATTCTAGATAAACCTTTCTTCACATCTCCTTTGAACTGAAACACTTTTGATGTTCACCAGTCTCCCTTGCATTGCCACACACCGATGTCAGCTCTGCTCAGAACTACGCACAAAACCAGATACAATAACTGCAACAATGATTTTTAATCAGCAACCCTTAGTTAGAATAACATGTTTGAACATATTTCGGGAGTACAGGCTGGATCTTCGCCGTCGTTCCCCACCGAATGCTGTTAACACAAGTAACACAGTGGAGGTGTCCCACGCAGAGTTCTCCGATAACGTTCCTTCCATCTTTGACTGAAAGGCTGCTGTGTCAGTGGAAGAGGAGTCTCCAGGCAAGGCACCAAGGACTCAGGACACTGATAAACACCGGACGTTTCCAGCGCATGCACCCTTCAGACGACCCGGCTGCTAAGGTCAGCGTTTTCTCAAGGCAAAATAAGGGAGGGAGTATAAAAATGGCAAAACGCTCCACGTTGGCACAGACACTGGGCCTACGCTGTCCACGTTAAGTTTACCCCCTCTTTAGATTTGGGGACAGCGTTTATTATCGTAATACTGTTTACTATAGTAATATCCCACTTCACAAGCACAAATGCTTATGTATACAGTGTAGGCCTTTTAGACGTGCAGGTGTATGAAAAACTGAAAAAAATTTAATTCAGTAAATACAAAAAAAAAAACCTCAAGAAACTAGGACTCATCGATTCCACGTCTTCGGGAAAAACAATTAAATAACAGGTATAGTGTTTGGTTGGCCACACGGTTTGATTTTGAATTTCGCTTTATAGGGGGTGTTTGACCAGACACTCATTCTCTCTTTGACAGAGGCAGTCACTCAGAAAGGAATCAGTATCCAAACCACCTGCATTACCAGACACCCACCCACGATGCCCAACCTTGGTGCCGGGACACGGGACGCTGGACGCCCGGTGTCCACATGAAGGACAAAACCATATATATACCACAAGACAGATTACACACTTCCAGCCGGGAAGGGAAGAAAACAGACTTCCTTTCTCCAGTAGAAAGTCTCTCTCTCTCTTTGTTGCCATTAAATTTTGTTTTTAAACAAAGAAATCGATAGAAAGGGCTTTTCTTTGGTATACTCAGACTGGCTCTCCAGAACCTTTGTCTTGGAAACAGACGTGAGTCTTTAGACTCAATTAAACATTGTTCTGTTTGTGCGTATGGCCATCCTAGGAATGTTCAACCAAGAACTTCCCCAGAGAAAAAAAGAAAATTCAGAGCAATCTCAGGAATCCTTGGGGGATCCCTGAGATTTTGAAAGTAAGACACACTGTATACAGTTCAGCAAACTTATTTGTTTTTGTTCTTTTTCAGAATGTTTACTTTAGTGTTCTTTGGTGTGGTTAGACCAACAAAGCACACAAACTTGTGTTACGTTTTGCTAAACCCAGGCATCCATTGAGAGACAGAAGGAAAGTGAATGAGCATCACTTCTTAGGCTTACTCTTAGTAAATATTTATATCAGTAACAAAAACACGTGACGATAATAGAAAGTAAATTAAACCAGTCTCTCAGCCCACCCAATTTCCTGTGGTTTTGTCTGGGTTATTTGGGGGTGGGAGTCTCTACCACCCTCAGACTGCCCTGTCCTTTCCCCATTAAATCATGAAGAAACTGGGAAGAAAAGCGAGCTGGCCTCCTCAGGAATATGGCTCCCACTTCAAACACACGACGAAGGACATACAAGGACACGCACAAGGACAGACACCGCTTTGGGTTAGCAGAAACGGCTACAAAACGAAAAACAGGAACACACACACACAAACTCCTCAAGCACTGTCGATACTAAACAAATACCTGAAACGTGATGCGTTTAAAAAAGTCACAAATGGATTAGCTACAAACGGAAAATGAGATTACGGAGAAAGGGTGAGCTGGTACCAGACATTGTCTGACCGCTGTCCCGGTGGGAGAGGGCAGAAAATGCTACGAGACGGCATTCACAAACGATGATGGAGGAGACCGCGGAACACCCTTTGGCTCTCGGACTCCGTCGCAGGCCTTCAGCTGAAAAGTTGTTTGCTTGGACCATATAATAAAATTACAGCAAGTACTACTTGTCTGGTTTACCCATGCCAAGACTCTCCTGTCCTCTCCCTGGTTCTCGCTTGGAGGTCTGGGGCTAGCCCTTAAAAACACACCAACGACCTCGTTAGCATCAAACGCTTCTCATTGTGTATACCCCAACCCCCAACACACTTTATCCATTGAGATGCTGGCATCTGCCGCTTTGTTAATCCAGCACTACAACTCTGTAGTGTATTCTTACAACCTTCCTTATAATGGGAATTCTTCGAATTTGCCATCAGATCTTGCAGGCTTGACAATTTCGGTTTACAGTGATGGGTTAAATTTACATTTTAAATTTAGTCTTATACGGTATATTTAGAAATGTAGCCTTCTTCCTGAGTTCAGCGGTGTACATTGTTTTATCAACAGATTGGACACTTTACCCATGACGACCTGGATCTGGGTGTGCACACAATGCTAAGGAACGCTCCTGAAAAATCAGTTCCAAAACATTAAAAAAATTAAAATGACCCAAAACGCAATGTTAAATGTCAGAATAAACATTAAAGGCCATTTCCATTTATCAAGAAAAACGGTCCTTGTCAGAGGTTATTTTTATGGCTTGCCTAAAGTAGTGATTTAGACTGGTGTAACTGCTCAAAATGAACACTAGAGACAAGACACGACATTTATAAAAACAAAAGCATTTAATGAGAACAGAAAAGCTCCAGGTACAATTTCTGGTGGGCCAAACCCTGGGTGCAATGCTTATTATATAAAAACATACTTGACAGCACAAGAGGGGGGGGAAAAAAACCCAAAACATTCAATGTTTACTGGTACTGAACGTCAGGATAGAAAAGGACAGAACCGGGAAGGCTACATTAAAACAGAACCCCCTTTTCCCCTCTGAACCTGCACTGACGTCAGTACAACCTACCAAAGAACCATGTCGAAGGACTAACCTTTCGTCGGAGGTGCAGAAGGGCGAGGAGTAAAAAGGTAAACTCAGTCTCAGTGAAAAAAGACAGGACAGCACCGTTTCCCCTGCTGCACGTCTACAGGTCGCACACACAATTCTCACAGTGAGCGAGAGGTTGGTGGTCATTATCTCGGCTCCAGAGGGCAGCGTTGACGTTTCTGGACGTCTGTGTGCTGAGCGGGTTTTAGCTCTATTTCTTGGCGAAGGAGATCTTCATGGCGTTGGTTTGGGTAATCTTGAAGCCCTGCAGGGCCTCCCTGGCAGCACCCGCCTGCACTTCGTTATCAAACTCCACAAAGGCGATGTCGTGCCGGCCGGGAACCAAACGCACTTCCTTGAACCCGGGGAATCTTTAGCAGGAGAAAGAAAACGAAGAAGGGATGACCTCAACTCTCCACTGTTACACACTACCACCACAGACATTGGTCAGATTTGACCAAAAACTGTTTTATTATACAAGACTTTTTCAAATTAAAGCCTGAGTAGGGTTATACATTGGTAAAGATGAACGTCATGAACCCCAGACCTGAATCGCCACCCTATGCGTAGTCATCTCATAACCGATTTGTAATCCAAGTTCAGCTGTTTTAAACTTGAATGTGAACACGGTCACACGTGGCAAAAGTATTTCAAAAGGGGAGACGCACGCAGCACGCACGCACGCAGCACGCACGCAGCACGCACGCAGCACGCACGCAGCACGCACGCAGCACGCACAAAGAGAGATTAAGCGAGCTACTGACTGGTTGAAGAGCATGGACAGCATGAGCTCGTTGGTCTCCTCAGGCAGGTTGGTGAGGAACAGGATGTGATTGGGTGGGTTTTCCGACACCTGGAAAAGACAGAGATGCTACTGGACCGTGCTGCAGAAACGCAGCAGATAACCCCCGCCCACACATGGAGCAAGTTTACGCAGTTCTTAAATCTAAAAGGCAGAGGTGCGGAAATACAGACCTGCTGGGCATGGGACATCTGTCCTGGCATCTGTCCTGGCATCATCTGGCCAGGGGGCATGGCTCCTGGGGGCATCTGTCCCGGACCCATGCCCGGGGGCGGCATCATGCCAGGTGGGGGCATGTAGGGGGGCATCATCCGAGGAGCCTGGCTCATTGGAGGCATTCCCTACAACGCCAGCGTTAGAATTGAGCTTTTGAAGTCCGTTGCAATTGCTTGCAGTCTAATGCAATATGTTTGAGTTTGGCTAAAATCACACTGAGCGTTAGATGGCACCAGTCACAATTAATTAATCTGTATAATTAGAAGCTACTGACAGACCCAAAGAAATGAGAGCTACAAGTGGAAGATTTTAGCTGGAGAGAGTCGTGTAAAGCACCCAGTCACTTGGGCTAAGGGAGGGCGGGCAGACACGGGTAAGGGAGGGCGGGCAGACACCTGCAGACACAGGTAAGGGAGGGCAGACAGACACCTGCAGACACAGGTAAGGGAGGGCAGAGACACCTACAGGCATGGGTGTAGTAACCCCAGGGCCCATGGCCGCAGCAGCTCCCGGCACGCCCTTCTTCACTCCGGCTGCATCCGGGCCCTTGGTCTTCCTCTTCTCCTTCTTGCGGTCACGCTCTACGTACGTGCCCTTCATCTTAGCGATGATGTCGGAGTCAGTCTTGGCATACTGGATCCGCTGTTTTGGACAAGTGACAGTGCAAACATGTTGTACAAGCATGGATGGACGGCGGAGTCTTTTCTCTCCCTGTTTGTTTGAAGACAATTTGTATGAAACTAGTCTCATCAATAAGCAGTGCTGTCAATCTGACTATAGTTACTACAGCTTTAAAAATCTGACAGAAACCTGGACTTCGCATTACATTCAGTGGTATGGACTACAATCTTTTGGCATCATAGTAGGAATTAGGAACATACCATGGGCTTATCATAAAACGGGAAACCCTGCATTGACCGTAGGGCATTGGAGGAACTGTTGACCTCCTTAAAAATAACAAAGGCCTGCCCCCTCATCTTCAGGGTATGAGACACCAGGATATCCTGAATCTGCCCAAACTGGGAGAAGATGGCATACAGGGACTTCTTCAGCTCTGGTAAGGAGGCAAGTGAGAACTGCGTAAGGAAAAGAGCCATGAACCTTCTAACAATCCAAATGTTTCAGATCACAGCAGTATTACTGAAGAAAAGCCCACACAAGCACTTAAAGCTGACCAGGCCGATAAACAGGCTATGCGCTATGGCAGTACCGTCTTTTTTAATCTTCTCGTTGAGGTTATTGATGTAGATGGTGTGGTTGAGTCGTATCTCTTGGGCAGCCATCGTCTGAAGCAGAAAGAAGGAAAGAAAGATACTATCACCCGTGGAGGCCAATAGTGTTTTTTTTTTTTTTAAAGCAGAATTTGCGAATATGAAATATTAAAATGGATAATATACGCCTCTAACATCCGACTCAAAAACTACAGGTTTGTCTCAAACATCACATGCAAGCCATAAATTAGACCTTATTTCAAATAAGGTAACATTATTAACAAACATAGTTTGCAGGTGACCCAATAGTACACTGCAGCCACTAATGGTTTTGTTGAATAGATTCTTACCTAGAGCATCTGTAAAAATACCAAATACCAGTAACGTTCCTATATTAGGGCGACAGCTTTTTAGTACACTTTAGTGTGTTTAGTGATTTTTTTAAGTGTACACCAATTCGAAATATAACTTATGCATAAGATATACATTTATCAAACTAAAACAAGTTCAAACGACAGCACGCTTCTTATTTTAACCTAACTATAACGTGAACCTAACGTGTTCGTTAACTAACGATCCCCATGCAATTTGCGGAAGAAAATGCAGGCTGGTTTGCTAGCCAGCTAAGTAGAAGTCGGGTAAACGAATTGTTAGAATTTGTTACTGAAAACTAAAAAAAAAGAAAAAGGTTTTTTTCTCTAATAGTACATTATATTTATTAACATAGTACTTACGGTTTTGGAACTGTGCAGATTGCGGCCTACTAGTAGTTATTCCTTCACATCAATGAATCAACTTAAGGCCATCAACAGAGCTCGCCGGTAGTTCGGTTCGCCGTCAATCACTAAAAAACCCTTGCGTCGCCCTGCATTTTTCGATTACGATTGGTTAACATAAGACAATCGATCCTCCTTTAACAGTGTACGTGTCTTTCTATTGGCTAGAGAGCAACGACTCGTCTAGATTCCATGATATGATTGGATTACACTTGTTTGGTGCGTCTATATTAGTCCGGGTAGAAAGTAACCCACATGCTTTCAAAATTCTAATTTCACAATTTCATAGTTCTCTGTTGTATACTAAATAATTAAATATATTTTCCATGTCTGGGAATTAATTTAACTTCATTTCGACTCTGGGAGGGACATGTTTCTACATTTGAGTACAGAATGAGAAGGCCAAAAACTTCGGTAACATCAACTATTGTGTAACAGTAAAGCTTTCCCGGTTCCTTTTTTTTTTTTTGTAAATTCTGAAAGCTCCATTAAAATCAACCTATCTAAACTGGTAGAATAACATAATGTGAATTTTAACCAAACTATTAAAGTCGATAACTAACTAAATGACCGCAAATAAGCTTATTTACTAATGAGGACAACCATGCACACGATTGAATATTGTTATTGGGAAATATACGACATATTTACTTATAAATAATTATCATAGAATAAGGAGATATGCGCAATTTATACATTTTAACGTATGTCATACAAGCCTCTTAACCTTTTATGGAATACGTCTATGAGGTCTTACGACTAACTGGGTCGCGTTACTCTGTCTCAAAGACAAACACGTTCCGGGTAAGAGAAACATGTCTTAACTTTCCTGCTACCTCGAGTAGTCGTCTAACGCCTACTTTTGGCTAAATTCATTAACATAATAACTTGAATACAAAGGCATATGTTGCTATACCTGTTATCGCTTTGCTGATTTATGCAATGCTAATCGCGGCATGTTTTGCGTGTCATGAGGTAGCTATTATTAGTTACCTTTCTGTTTTGCTTTAAAAAACTTCCTCACATGCAGCTTTACTTAAATACCTTATTTTTTTCCCAAGTTTTTATTTTTATGCAAAATTTCTAAGTTCAGATATTTGATTATATTCATCGCAGGAATAAAATGCAAGACACCGAATGTCAGTGTCAAATAAATATCTTAGTGTCTGACAACAGGAGATGTCATCTGAGACTCTAGGTCTCCCGCCAGCCCCGCCAGCACCGCCAGCCCATGCACTTTCCCTTGGCTCCAGCAAGAAGAAGCTTTATCAGGCCATAGCTGAAGGAAAGACCCCTGTGGAAGGAGATTATGAGGAGGCTCGGCTGCTGCTTAGACCCAGGGAAAGCAGGTCGGATACTAAGATAATGCATTTTAATAAAAATGTAAATGCAATGTAATTAAAATTCTCCATTCATTATGTGTCCGTGCCATATGATCTGTGTGATAAACTGTGTTTATTTGTCATAAACAAGTGGCCTATATTAAAACAACCTCTGGATTAAACGATGATGAGTCGAAGATCCTTGGGTGAGACTTAACCCTCACTGTTGAACTCTGAATATGGTTGATGTTTGGCTATGTAGAACACAGTGTCCATCTGATGCAGTTTCAGGAAAGATCTGCAGTGGGCGCTGTTCAACAAGTACGTTCCTTCTCTCATTCAGGATGGACCACAGTGAGTCTTCCTCTTATTGCGTTTACATTTGCTGTGCACTGGGATATCCAAAAGCAGGTTAACACATAAACCACACGCAGGCACCTTTTATCCGCTTGTATAGATTGTGCCATTCTGCCACAGGTGTGGTCTGGTGGCCCTGTGGATGGCAGCCCATTTGCTGCACCCTCCAGCGGGCGTTTCCATGGAGAAGGTGATGCAGACAGCGCTGAACCGAGGCTACACCGCTCAGGGGGAGATCTTCTCAGGTAAATTCCCATGACAGCCAACTCCTGAACGAAGAACCAGAGGGGATGGTGAATGTGTTGGAACTGTGGGTGTGCGTTTCAGCTCACGACATGGCCCTGTTGGCGGAGGAAGTGTGCGGGTGTCGGACGGAGCGGCTGACGGGGGGCATAGGCGGGGCCAACGCCTCCACCATCCTGAGGCACCTCGTGGCGGGACGGCCCGCCCTCATTCCGTATCCTTTGCTTCCCGCTCTCTCACAGTGCTGCCGTAAGCCAAACCCACAGGTGTACGTATTCACATGCCTGCTGGTGCTCAGTGATTCTACTGCCGTTTGGTCAGGTGCTTGACTACCCCTTTCGCAGCTACGACGAAGACTTTAACCACGAGCCGTGTCTGCGCCGCGGCCACAGAGCACATTGGGCAGTGACCTCAGGTAGGATTGTTGTGTCAGGAACAGCACACTACTGCCTATTCACCGCAGCCCACACAGACTCTTATACATGCTTTGGTGGTTTCAGGTGCATTGCTGGGCCTGGCACAGAATTGCCTAAACGGTGGACAATTCCAGCCAGACCCCTGCTTCCCCTGGCTACTGGTACCCCGGGACAGCCCCAGCTGCCCCACTGAGGGGGTGCAGAAGGCGCACATCCTGGCCAAGCAGGGAAAGAGCCTGCGATACCAACTCTGGGACCTGGAGGTTCTGGCCCAGAGCAACGCCCAGCTGCAGGAGATGGCCCCCCAGAGGGCCGGGGATGGCTCGCAGTACATCCTGCCCCCTGGAGGAGTGGAGGCTGGACTGGCGGGGCAGGTGGTGCTGCTGTATGGGGACAGACCGACTGCCTGACAGGGAAATTGTGTACGGATGCCCTCTTATACACGGGCTGGATGTTTTGCGTATTCCCCTATATGAAATGCAGGATGACTGAATAAGTTTAAAGGTTCTTTAAAATGCAAAGCAAACGTGTCTGTGCTGGTGTGCAGAACAAAAAATTACAATTACAATTACAACTTAGGTTTAGTACCTTGCTCAAGGATACGGCAGCCCGTTTCAAGCCTGTCACCTTAACCGTTACATCACCAGCTGCCCTTCTGTGTCTTTGTATCTGTATATTGAATGTCCGACAGAGCAAATACTCACTGGTATTCTACTATAACTGTCGAGTAGACCAATCGGGCCGTCTTGTCTCTAAAGCTGTTGGTCCCCTCTTTCTTGATTCAAAAGATATTTATAATGACAAGCTACAGATTAAATGTAAACATTTCATGGTTCCGTTTTGAGAATTGCAATTTAATACAAGAACACGTTAGTCATTTGTAACTTAAAGTTTTATTGCCATCACAGTTATAACGAGGGTGTGTGATTTAGAAAGTTCATGGTTCCACATTGTTTTAAACGCATGCATACACCCAAACAGCTCATTTTTTGACCCGTTTGATGGCCCAGTGAGAGGGGCACAGGAACAAAGGTCAACCTGCTGAAAATCCCCAGACAAATCCATTGGAATAAATACAGAACAAGGATCACGCTGAGAAAAATGGAGACGGGGATGGTAAGGAAGAAACGCATCAGAGACTGGGGAATGAAAATTAACCAGCTCCCTGGCTGTGAATCTCTCACAGAGACCATGGTATAAAGAGACTCATGCTCTCTCTCTCTCGCACGCTCGCACACTCACGCTCAAAGCGCCACTCTGGTCCCTAACACATCGTTACGGAATTTAGAGGAAGACGCGAGTCGGA
>JAOYSI010060033.1:0-24052 GCA_025775065.1 Hiodon alosoides
ACTCACCCCCACACTCACCCCCAGACACAAAATGTTGTTCAGAGTTAACAATCCTACTCTGTCCCTCTGTCCCTTTGCCTTTTCAGAGTTAATAATCCTGCTCTGTCCCTCTGGCTTGTCAGAGTTAACACACCTACTCTCCCTCTGTCCCTCTGCCTTTTCAGAGTTAACAATCCTACTCTGTCCCTCTGCCTTCACTTTATGCTCTTACTCAGTTCTATATTTTGAGACATAGAGACACTTTTTAAAACCGTTAACGCAAACCTCAGATCTATATGCTATGCTCCCTATTCTCTATGTCTTTTGCAAAATAATCTAAAACTCAAAAGATAAAACACTATAAAAAGTCTGAACAAAATTGTGTTCAAATGAAATTTTGCGGTGCCATGTAATTCATAATGGTATAGAAAATGATTACCGTTGATACTATGTCAACAACCCACAAGTGTATTCTGTATGCTTTGTGGATCATTCATTCTGAATTTCATAAAATGTGTGCAGAAAATTTACTTCCTTGCCATTCAACATGGGAAAACCCATAGTGGCTATAGTCATATACTTTCCACCCCCAACTGAGAAGAACTTTTGCTGAAAGCTGTGTTATTTTTCTCTGCCAACAGTGAGACTTTCTCATTCGTCCTGACAGAGATAGATGGAAGCAGGAGAAATGGCTATTGCAGGAGACTGCTGGTAATCCTTCGTTCATCTTCTCTAATTCACCCTGACAACACTTGTTCTTCTTCTCCAGTGTACCCTTGGCAACAATTGTTCTTCTCCGGTGTACGCCTGACAACGCTTGTTGCTCATCTCCAACCGTATTTGACAACTAGGATTCTAAGAGTTTGTCATGACCTGTCCTCTACCTTTCAGCCCCATGGAAACGGAGCTCGCCCCCCAGAAGCGTACTGCATTGTCAGCAGATTGGCCTGCTTTGGGCTCTTCTCCAAGGTAACAAGCAGGCCATAGGTCACACAACCTAGTTTTGCACTGGTCAGCCCCCCCAAGTCCGTTTCATATTCTCGTTTCAGCTCATTTAGCTGTGTTTGTCTGCGATTAATAGGTGTGCGCTAACTGTGGAAAACAATGGAAGTGAACATCTTTAAGTTGGTCCGATGAAGTCATAATGGGGTTCATGAAAAAAACAGATGGAGTCCTAATAAGTCTTATCTCTAGACTCTCCGCTTCACTGGGGAAACCCTACGGCTGCCTCATACTGTCTCTGCTCAATGCCCTTTTTTACTGGAAAGGCAGGCGAGTTCTGGGGGACCAGTGTGAGACCGGCAGGAATTATGCGGATGTCTGAGAGTCTTTTGTTCACTCTTCACACCATTGCATTCCTGAAAACATTGTTCATCCATGCAAACAAAAACCCCCCTGAAAAACACGTCCAGTGGAGTAAGAGCTAAAGTTAAAGACAAAGCTTATTTTCACCAGCCAAACCATGAAGTCAACACACTCTTAGTGATGTTTTTTTAGTCAAAATGCACTTTTCGCACAAGCTGTTGGTGCATTCAGGTTAATTATTGGAAGAATGTCTTGATAAAAAAAACAGGGATCAACTTAGCTAAGAGAAATTTCTGAATCCCCATTACCATTTTTCATCCAATTTTTACCTGTTTATCATATATCAATCATTAACCCCATGGCGCAGATCTTTGACGAAGTGGAGAAACGACGGCAGATCTCCATGGCAATGATCTACCCCTTCATGCAGAGCCTGCGGGAGGCGCAGTTTCCTGCCCCAGGGAACACTGTCAAGATCAAGAGCTTCATCCCTGAGTCTGGCACTGAGGTGGGGAGCGTAAGAAACGCACTGAAATACAGTCACACACTTCCCGCTGATACACTAACACCGACCCACACTAAACGACACTGACACTAACACACTTGGACACAAATTGACCCTGACAAACTGGAACACACTGACATACAGTATTACCCACTAACGCACTAACACTGATACATTGACAGACTGACATTAACACACTGAAACACAGTGACACACACTAACACACACACCAAACACATGCACTTGGACACTGAAACACAATGATACCTACTGACACACTAGAACAGTAAAACACACTGATGCACCACACAAACACAACAAGATATTCACTGAAACCCAATGACAAACATTGGAACACAAAAATACACACACACTGAAACACAATGACCAAAAAAAACAGTGACACTGAAACAATTACACACTGATACACACAAATGAACACACCAATACAGTTGCTTACACACTGACGGACACATGGACGGCCTTATTTGAAATTGCAAAAATTCCTGTAAAAGAGTGAGTTCCTGATCTGGCTGACCCGGCTGTTCCTTGTCCAGATTATCGCACTGACACGGCCACTGGACTCGTGGCTGGAGCATGTGGACTTCCACACCCTATTTCGCTGTCTGACAGACGAGCAGGTTCTACAAGTGTTTGCTTCTACTGTCTTGGAGAGACGCATCATCTTTATTGCAGAGGAGCTTAGGTGAGTTGGCCGAGCAATTACCACTAATTGAAACCCCCCAGGCAAGCACTAACTGAAACCTCAGACAAGCAGTTAGATCTAACTGAAACCCAAGAAAAGCAGTTAGCACTAACTGAAATCCTAGAAAATCAGTTTGCTCTAACTGAAACCCTAGAAAAGCAGTAAGCACAAACTGAAACCCCAAACAAGCAGTAAGCACAAACTGAAACCTCAGACAAGCAGTTAGCTCTAACTGAAACCTCAGACAAGCAGTTAGCTCTAACTGAAACCCCAGACAAGCAGTTAGCTTTGACTGAAACCCCAAGCAAGCCGTTGGTGCTAATTGAAACCCCCAGACATGCAGTTAGATGTAACTGAAATCCCAGGTTAAACAGGTTTTGAGGTTTTTCATGCTTCCGACTAGTAAGAGAGCTCTAGTCTGGGCAGTACCAATGTCACATACTTCCAATTTTTTGCCCAGGGATATGTGGCCTCAGGCCATGGATATTAGCTTCCTGTTCCTCTGTTCTCCCGATGCACCAGTAGAGAATTCCTTGCTGGTTGCCAGGAGGTGACCTGCCTATGTGACCGCCCATGTGCGGCTGTTCTGCTCCATGAAAGAAATGTAAAGCCCAGCGCCGTTATGCCAATATTTCATTTTATAAAGGCGGGCGCTGTGCAGTGGCAGTGTGGCAGGTTAGTGCAGGACCTGAGTAGGGAGGAACAGGTTAGTTTTTGATGAAAATAATAAAGAAGTAAAATAAAAAATTGAGACTAATGGATCCTGTTTTTTTCTCTCATATTTCATTCAATGTAAAACAAGTTTGATCAAGTTCTGAATCTCATGTTTATCACCAGTTTATCACAAGGAAACGGAAACCCTGGAGTGAATTTTCTTGGCAGTATGGTTTCTTCAAGCACTGCTGTATGCGTCATTTTCTGGCCACATTAAGCTCCTTTATCATTGCGTTTGCCTCAGGTGTGTGTCTTCTAAAATAACGGGGTTTTGTTACAGTCATGGGGTGTGGCCTTGTTTGGGAGCTCCAGCATAAATAGTCCCATAGGGCTAGCATGATCCATATTCCTCTGGACCAAGATACTCTATAGTTCCTCAGCGTTTGGTTCAGCATTAGCCCTAACGTGAACCCCCCACCCCCACCCAGCACTCTATCCCAGGTTATCAATGCAGTGGCCGCCCTCCTCTATCCTTTCATCTGGCAGCACACGCTCATTTCCATCGTTCCGACGATCCTCATCGATGTCATCATGGCGCCCACCCCTTTCCTTCTGGGGGTACAGAAGTGCCTGCTGGACTTCATCCTGGAGCAGTCCGACCAGAGCAACGTGAGTTTCGCCAGCAACAACATACAGTCCATTGAAAGCTAGAGAGGGAATTACTTTAAGGAGCAATCCAGTCAAAATGCATTCTGGCGAACCCACTCATTTTACCGCTGACTTAATTCAGGCTCATCATTGGCAAGAGGGTATTTTGTTACACATGACGAAGTCATGCAGAAGTATTGACATTGAGTTGAGGATCTAGTCATTCAGGTTCCAAGAAGAGACAGTAAAGGATGTGAACACTTTGCTGGTCTGTGATGTGAGATACTGAGAGATAATTATTATTTGTTTTTTGATCATCGCTCTTCATAGTTACTAGTGGTGGATTTGTCCGAAAACGCGGAGAAAACGTTCATTATAAAGGTAAATGTAAATTAATCCTTTTACGGTGGTGGTTTTAATGTCTCACTATCAAACGTTGTAAATGGCTGCCTTTTCCAAGGAGAGGAGCTTCTTTACTTCCTTGTGGCTTGGCTGATTTCTGTGCCTACAGGTCATATTATTCCCTTTCTCTCCATGGCCATGTCTGTTAATCAGATAGGGGACGAGGCGAGCATTCTGCCCCCGAAGCTTCAAGACGAGATCCTGCTGGCTTTAAAGGCCAGGAAGGAGAATTCTAGTGAGTGCATTGTCTGTATGTTTATTGTTGATCTTCATGTTAACCTAAAAAAATATATTCGATTATCGACACAATTCAGCAGAATCTAAATTTGTTGCAAGGTTTTTGTCCCTGCCAACTCATTCACTGGCTCATCCCTTGATGTCAGAACATTCTTTATTTGCTTTTGGCACGCCCGGGTAAAACAATGCATCGACCACGTGGTTGAGAGCAGAAGATAGAGGAAAATTATATCTTCTATAAAGGTGACAGGACTTAATCTTTCAGTACCCAAAATAGTTTTGTGTTTTACAATATTCAGCATGGCCAAATATTCTATGGCATCCCAGTCCTCTTTTGGCCATGGCTAAAACGTTACCCCCCAGCTAGGGTGCCCTGGGTCTAGTGTGACCGAGTTCCTGGGGATGCAACGCCCCTCCAAACTGTAATTAAGCCCCCTGCCCCCCCCCAAAGCAAGTCAAACTCTGCCTCTCTTTGGCTAGCTCCAGAGGAGCTGAACAGGGTGGTATCGGAGGCCTTCCTGTCCTTCTTTGTAAAGACGGTGGGCCACTTCGCTGCACACGTCAAACCTAAAAGCAGCGACCAGCCAGGCATCTTCCAGAAGAGGGTCTTCTACAAGGCCATCGAGTCCAAGACCACTCGGCACTTTGTCAAGAAGTTCATCGAGACACAGATGTTCGACCTCTTCATCCAGGAGGTGGAGCAGCAGTCGGCTGCCAAGGGAGGTTAGGACCATATCCCATTTTTTTCACTGTCACGAGTTCCTGCGTTATCATAAGTGTGAATTTCAATTTTGAGTTTCAGCAATGCTATATTCACTGTCGATGTGGTGAAAATGGTGGTAAATTGTTAGAAGGCTGATTCTTTCACACTGCTAGAAAAAGCTGTATAATTAAGCAGGGTGTATTTTGTGCAATGTTTAATTAATGAGATGTTTTAACAACTGGACATAATGGGCAGATACACGCAAAATGATGTCCATGTAATAATAAAACTTAAAATGAGCATTATCACAACTAAACAAAAAAAGTTCCCTTAATGATGTACAATTTGTGTAAAATGACTATAAATGGTTTCAACACTGCCCCACCAACCCCCATCACGTAATGATGAGAGTAGTTTTTTGGAAGATTGAATTCATGCTATCTTGCGGGGAAAGGGGATGCTTTATCAGCATAACTGATGTTTAACTATAAGCTAGCCAGCAGTGAAAACGTAGCACCTACCTCTGCCCATCTCAATGTGCATTTCAAAACCATGGCCTTCATCTTTACTCCTTCTCTTCTGATCTGGGTCATGCATAGACAAATCAGGGGTCAGTAGAGGATTGAAGGAAAGCACACTATTAGGACAATTTATAAGACTGATCCCGTTTTGTATTTTCGGTCTGTGAAATGACCTGCAGCTTGGTTAGCATTTAATTAGTATATTTTCGCCCCCCCCCAGGAGTTTTTCACAGAAAGATCGCTGAATACCAGGAAAAGAAAAGAAAAGAGAAGACTAAGAAACACTAGGATTTGTGGCATGCTGTTTGAACTGCAAACTGTGAGAGGGAGCTATACATGGAGGGAGGGGGGTTGTTCAATCATGTAGATAGGGCTGTAAATAGGTTGCGAGTAAATAATTTTCTCTACTTGACTGTGTTTAACTGTTTAAAGTAGCATTGCTTGGTACCGCAGGAAATGGCTGGATGAATGGTGTATGGTGTGAAGGCTCTTTGCTGCTACTTGAATGTGATGGAGAATTTCCTGTTCTAAATAGGAGGGGATGTTATGTGTCACATCCTTGTCGTTATCCCTTAACACTGTAGTCCATTTGGACGTGCTTTCTTGCTCTTCACCCCTACACCAAGGTGGAACAGAGACAAGAAGCCTTTAAAATATGAAATAAAGTGTTTCGAAGTGTGTTCCTTTCTTTGAATCTGTTTACAGGGATCTTTCAAGTGCCATCTATTATTGTCAATAGAAATTGATCATAACCATGCAAAATTTGCTAAATGTTGTAAATTTCCTGTTTATTCATCGATGTGCCCAGGAATGTCCTTAGTGACCTGTCTTCAGTTTCAGATTTGGCACAAATTCAATGGGAAGTCAAGTATCACTGTATCAGTGATGTCATTGTGTCAGTGAAAAGTGAGTATGGGGTGGAAGTACTTGGTATTACTAAATTAGCCTGAAAAGGCCTCCAAAATGGTATCCATTTGAATTACCCTGGGTTTGCAGTGCTACACAAACCCAAAAAACTTCCCTCTGATGTATTCCTCATTGAGTCGCCTCCAGCCTGCAACAGCTGTTACTAGGGCATGTTCAGCCCTCTCTCGATCGTTAGCTTGGGGGGTTGGGGTTGAGGTTGGGGGGGGTTACAGAGAGGTTAAGGGATTAGCCCTGGAGGAAGAGCTCAAATAGACTCGGAATGAGGAGGACAGAATTAGGAGTCTGGTCAAACAGGAGATGAAGAACAGTAACAATGCTGAAGAATAAATTAGACTTCTGTCTCAGATTGGTTCCTGTCGAGTAAAATTATTTGTCTTTGCATAGTGTCACTTTTTGATATATACATATGTTACAATGTAACAGCGTTGCAAAATTAAAAAAAAAAAACAATTGGGTAAATCGATTTATTTAACAGTCTGAACTTTTCAGGAAAAAAGTTATTTGTATACAGTAAACTACTATAAACTATATATTCTATGTTCATATACTACTACTACATGAAAGCAATATGGATGAACTTAAGGTTGTCTCTATTAACTCCCCCCTTTGTCCCATTGGGGTGAAATGGAAATGACAAAGCGCTGTTCATCCAATAAGTATATCATAAGTATCAGCATTCTGTCCAGCGACACGCGTCATAATCTCTGTCTCTGTCCCTTTTTAGTCCAGTTTTATGTGTGATGTAGGGACTGCAGGGACTTTCCTGTTCTGTAAGAGACACCTGAAAATGTGTTACTCGTCTGTAGGCTAAAGCGAGTCTTTCACAAACAACCCAATTTCCGAAGAAACAAATCATCTTTTTTTTTCCTCCCTCCTGCTCCCACTCAAGAGCGCACATTGTTTACTGCTGAGTCACTTGTAAGCCCAGAGCTGCCTGATCCAAGTGTTCTCAACCGACTCAAACCCCTTCTACCGTTTTCAGCCAAACTGGTGAGTTTTGGAAAGAACTGCATTTCTACGATTTTTACCTCTGTATTTACAGTAAAGCTGAGCTCTCTTGGCAACTAAATGGAAATCCCTTTGGTGCAAAGGAACAGGATCTCGTGCATTTTGTTTGGCTTCCTGTTACTAGATGTGTTATCAGTGACCGTGGCTCCCTATAAGAACGAGCAGAACCATAGGTAGCCAAAAACAAAAAGACGACGCAATGGAGCAGTAGAATGGTCAAGTGTGTCACTGCCATTGGGGTTATTGGTGAAGCTCTGAACAAACTCGTGGCGTAGCATGAAGATGTAAATGGTTTGACTGAGTGGCTCTATGTCCAATTTATTAACACATTCTTTATGAGAATATATTAGAAATATTATAATATATAGAACTCTAGGATATATTCCACAATGCAACTTTGTACGTTCATTTTATTTTTTCAGGACACACCCCATACCTTTGACAGAATTGGATCAGAGGTAAATACATTGCCTCAATAGGACAATATTTTGAACAATCAAATCCAGTAATAGAAATTCTGAAAATCTAATCAATTGTAACCATCTGTGTAACCATCTAACCAAGTCGTAATATAAAGTATAGGGATTTTATTGCCTGGAATGGTTCAAATAACAAGAAAAGGTTTGCTTAAGGTTAAGTAAAGGTTTGGTTAAGAAAAAGTGTACATAATGTAAGTAATGTGAGTAATGAAAGAATCAGTGATTTCTGTAAGATATCAAATATCGGCAAGAATCAGTAATTTGGCAAAAATAAATCACAAAAAAATTGATATAACACTACAGTTTATCATGGTTCAGAAACAAAATAAACAAAGAAAAATATTACTTAAAAATTATAATATATGTATGGATATGGGCTGACAAACTACTGATACATGAGCTACCAAGCCCCATTCTGAAAATTACTATAATCACCAAACATACAAAGAAATACAAATTGATACAAATATATTTTTTCTCTTCTTTCAAAGTTTGAAACAACATACTGTGCTTCTCAGTTAGGTTTGTTAGATGTGCCCTATCCAAATGTCACCTTGTGAATATCACAGCTAAGGGGAAATGAAAGTGCAATCTGCCTTAACTCAAGTTTCCGTTGCGGCTCTTATTCCTGTAATGCTCACATTTACTTTCTGTAAAACGCAAACAGAAGCCCCAGGTGACTGGCCTAGTGCACACTGTGTAGAACCCGGTATTTTCATCTGTCTCCAGGGTTACGGAGGTGGGACCTTTACCTTACTGCGGCGCATGGGGGAGGCGACAACTTTCTGTGCACAGTTATCTTTTGGCAAAATTTCTAATCAGTGTGCCAATTTTCACCTTTATTTTTGTCATACGCACTTTAAATCATTGACTTAACTGACAGTGACTGGTTTGTGGGTATGCAGCTATACATCAGTTTTACTAGGAGAAATTTTAGCTCCTAGCAGTCAGCAACAAAGCCATCGGGCAGAACTTAAAGAGCCGCATGTGGGATTGGTGCGGTCTGGGCTTGTTCAATCACTATGAATAGATTATATTAACATGATATCATGATATTAATAACTGGCTTGTTTAATGCCAAACGGCTGAAAGTATTTTGCTTTATGACAGCAAAATATAGTAAAGGTTATGAAACAAGCCTGATTGGGACATGCCAGTGCCGTTGGAACTCTAGACCAGCAAAGTGCAACAGCTTAGATACTTCCTGCCAACAATGGAGAGGTCTCGCCACGATGTACGCGCACGCTGATGCTGTAGTGTGAGAGGTCGTACAGGTTGCTACTCTTCAGGACAGCTTCTGCTCGAAGGTTGATTTTCTGGAGGAATTAAAAAAAACATCAAGTCTCTACTTTGACCAGGGCAGCTGGTGGTGTTGAAGTTAAGGTGACCGGATTGTAAGTGAAAGGTGTATAAGGGGATAACTGTAGGAATTGTAGGCTGTGTAAGTCACATTGGATAAAAGCCTCTGCTACATAACTAAACTGCACGTTAAGACGCAAAAATAAAAAATATATATCATATACAATTGTTATCAAGGCTACGCTATGCTCCCCATTTGCTTTCCACTTAAGAAAATAATGAAAAAAAAGGCCAATTCACACTGCTGTCCCTCCCACTCCTCCACAAAATACGGAGCCTGCCTGCTTCCTCTCTGGCCACGCTCTTCCTCACCTCCCTTTATCACTTCCTGTAGCCCGTTCCAAGATCCCGCCCCTGATCCTCTCTCAACTGCACTGGGTACTTTGTCATTCATTTGAATTAAAACTTTATTACTTGAGCTTAATGGTGGATAAGCGGTCATTGATACGGACAACTTTACAAAATACCCACTGGTTTTAAAAGAGGATACAAAATATATACACTATTAAAGTCACAGTCAGTAAGCTGATCATATACAACATAGTGCCATTTATATGCTAATGTTTATTCCTTATCTGTCACTTGACTGTGCTTCATAAGGACTACTGCCATAACAACATCCGGTCACTGCATACATTCAAATTAAGTAAATATTTGTCAGGCACACTGTAGATACTCTTCCTAAGTGCCTGCAGTAGACAACTCTCCATGCAGAACAGTGGGGAGAGCTCTCACCTGGAAGTCCCGGATGTAGGTGAGGAAGAAGCTGACGAAGGAGAATGCCAGAGACCATTCGGAGATGGTGCTGATCAGGTGGGCTGTGTAGCCCTATAACACAGAGACCCTGTCTCTGAGAGAGTGACACACATGCAGACAGATATTTACATACACACGCGCGCGCACACACACACACACACACACACACAGCCGTGCAATCAGACTGATACACTAATGGACCCAAACACACAATCAAACACGTAGCTAGGCAAAGACCACTTTATGGCCAGATTGTCATGCAGACACACACCGGCACACACACACACACACACACACACGTGCGTGCGTACACACATGCACCTAAAAACACAAACGCACAGATATTCAATCACAAGAACACGTACTTGCACAATTCTAATACAGACAAATGCACACACACACACACAAATAGATAGATTTTCACTACCAGCTGTGTAAACACCCTAAAACACAGATGGCCAGATTCTCTCTCTCTCTCTCTCTCTCTCTCTCTCTCTCTCTCTCTTACTCACTCACACACACAGACACACACAGACACACACAGACACACACAGCATTCCGTACCTTCTCTCCTGGTATCCAGTGCAGTTTCCTAGCCAGGTCCACCCCAGGCAGGCTGCTGTACATGATGAGTGAAGACACAAACACTGAAAGAGCTTGGGTTAAGGCCTAAAACAAACTAACGCATGGGTCTACACATGTCCTCCTGCCCAAAATCTCCACTGTTACAATGGTGTTGCAATAATGTTTCCCAGTTGCTACAACAATGTGTGTAAGCTAAAGGAAAAGAGCTGTGGTTTTGGATGAAGTAACATCCCTTCTGCAAGGGATGGCTGTAAAAGGCCAAACTTCAGTCAACTTCTCATAACATTGCTGCAAACTCACAAGAACACCATGAGAATATTAAATGTTAGCCTAGCTTATTTTAGTTACTCAGGCCAATGGGAACAAGCAACTCCAGAGTCCTACAGTTTTTTGAGTTGATATAATCAGTGGATTAATCATACCTGGAACACCAGGGGGTGCCCCTTACCACCTAGACAACAACTTTCAAACAAACAAGAGACACTGAACAACGAAACCCACCTGCTTGGCCTCTGGAGGGCAGAACATGGCTATCTTTGAAGGGGACTAGTAAAAAACTCCCAAGAGTAGTAAGGCCTAGGCAGTACTGCCATGCTGGTCTGCCCCCGAGCCTCAGTATGGGACAGGTTAGGAGGATACTACTGATAATGCTGCCGCAGGCCCACAGCCCCACCCCCAGCCGGGCCCAGAACACACCCTTCCCGTGGATGTGCGGCTGCATGTGGTGGGACACTGTTGTCTGGACAAGGATGTACACTGCTCCCACACCAAAGGTCACCACTGCCCCGACCAGGTGCATAGAGATCATTGTGGTTTTCTGTGTGTGTGTGGGGGGGGGGGGGGGTCGAGAGCGGGACAGAGACAGAAGAGAGAGGATCAGTTAACCTTTTGGGTTTCAGTTAACTTTTTGGAGCTTGAGGGCCCCTAAACATCTCAGTGCTTGAGGAGAATTGTCCAAGGGGTGGGGGGGTGGAGGACAGAGTGAGACCTATGTGGCAGAGAAGATTGACCTGTGCACTTGAACCAACAGAAAAAAAGCTGCACCTGAAAGTTGGCGACGATGCACATCCCGAAGGAGCTGAGGGTGCCCAGGCCTAACCCCACGGCGTTGAGCCGGTGGAGCCCAGTGTCCTCCCCCACAGTCAGGGCCTGGACCTGCTTGTATCGCACGTACACCGTGGCCACACCTGCGGGGCACACGCAGGGCATGTTGGGAAGGGGGGCTCTTACCACCATCCACCCAACCCCCCTTCCAACTCAAACACGCTCGAAAGGGCTAATGGTTCTTCATGCCCTGCTATTGCATGAAGAACCATTGCCCGTGATATTCATATACGTCAGACAGTAATACTGTGTTTTTTCCAGTGAGTCCTTTGTTCCAGTTATGGTGTTCACTTTCCTTCCTCTGGTGTCACACAAGGCTATTGTAAAATGTAGAATTAAGGAATCTGGTGGAAGCCAAAAGGAAACTACGTTACCCAGGAAGGAAGAAATATTGAGCATGATTCCAAACACACAGCGTTCTGGAGCCTCACTCCCAGTGTCACTGCAAACACAAAAAAATGCACATCAATAACACTAAACAGTTCCACTCCAACACATCTCCAATGCTGAACAGCCCCAGTCCACACATCATCAACACTGAACAGCCCCAGTCCAACACATCATCAATGCTGAACAGCTACACTCAACACATCACCAATGCTGAACATCTCCACTCAATACATCACCAACACTGAACATCTCCATATATATAAGCAATTATAACCTGGAACCTATAATATACAAACAAATATAAGTAATCTGCCAATATAAAACACTCAGTTTTAGCTATAAAAATAAACATTTGAATTTAACAATTATTAATGTCTAGATGCTTAGCTGACACTTTTATTTAGAGCGACTTAGACTGTTTGCAAGTTTTAGATAACCTCTTTTGTACAACCGCATATTTAGTGATATCAACTTAAGTACCTAGCCTAAAAGCGCCACATGAAGGCCTACTCAAGTCTTTTACAGTCAAGTCGTAACTTGTTCTCTGACTGCATGCTTACATCTGAACCGTACCTGTCACACCTCCAGCAAGAAGAATCAAAATAGTTCAAATGATCAGTTGCACTGGAGGCAAATTAATGTCAAGCAAAAAACAAACACATAAAATAAAATCACTCAGCTATGCATGTTTGAAGCATATAAATATATGTAATAGAAATTAAAATCAGTTTCTAAACAAGTGTTAAATAATTAAGTGTTATATAAGGAGGCAAAAAAACCGTCAACATACCCAAAGACATGTATATTCGTTGCATTGGCAAATTATTGTTAGCAAAGCAGCTAAAACCATGTAAAGTTCATTCTTATAATCTGCTCTCATAGAGACACCTTGTGGCCAATCTGCACAAAGCAAGTAGTTGAGATTAAAAATGAGTTGCCATTAAGGTAAGATAATAAGAGATTAAGATAAGATTCAAAGAATAAAAGTTAACTGAATGACAGCTAAATGTCAGCTCAGATTCAACCAAATTCAGATTTTGTGTTTTGGACTTCAAATATTAGTACTACTGTTCCATAATTCCAGTACATGAGTAGCCGAAAGCACGTCGGTTGTGTAACAGCCAAGTTGTTTTTACAAAACCGCAGATACATTTACTATTCCAGGTTACCATCGGGTGTTGATCAGGGGATATTTTGGTTCCAGGGACTCTGCCTGCTTTTACGTCAGTACCGTAAACTGTAATGTAAATCATTCGTTTCTTGAGGGATAAATCGACCTGTTAATCAGTCCCGCTATGGTCCAAGAGATCGGCTTTAGTCTAACGTTTTTAAATAAAATGAACGTGACACGGTGTGTAGGCGATCAACGGGAAGGGGGGCTCCACTGCTGCAGAAAAATGCGATTCACCACGACAAATAAGGCTAACGCTAATGTGTGCCCTTAGGTCTGGCTAGAGCAGGTCCCTGTCACAAACCACAGATTACAGACAAACCTCAGAACTGAGAAACACTGAGCTCGCGTTGGGTACAAGCCACTCATCACTATCACAGAACAGCCATGTTTTCTCTCACTGTCGCTGTTCTGTTTCACCTCCTCCCGCCAGGCTTTGGCCCCATGACACCATGATTGAATGGCATCCTCCTCGAATGGGAAGTTTGCTTTTTCAGGATGCAGATACCCTTATAAGGGTCCAACCCCACAAGCCAGCCAGAATGTCTGTTCCGTCACATGAGTCTTCAGTCTTTCACTCTTAATTACACAAGGATAAGAGGAGAAAGAGACCTCTTACCACTTCAGAAATGCTAAGTATGTGCATTGCTTTAGGAAAAAAAAATACCCTTGAGTGTTGACTGATTTATTAAAAGCAATTATTCTGCTTCTGAGGTGTAAAAATGCTATAAGAGGCTATGTTATGCCTCTTTTAGGGCCCCTGCACAACATTTAAAAACACCATTGTTTGGGCATTAAAGAACAGTTTACTTTCTTGGAAAGAGTTGAATAAATTGTCTGCCATATCAGCCATCCATATATGTTCAGAATAAGGTCAGGATGATGACCAGGGTTAATCTGAATTTAATACCTTGCCACAGAGTGAGGAGGGGGGGGGGGCTTTGAACATTTATACTGAATGATCCCATTGCCCCACGCACCCCAATAATTTGATACATAAAGTAGACCTACATATCAAAGCTATAGGATGCACGCATAATGGGATATTGTGTTCAAAATCATAAGCTGGTGATTAGGCCTCTGTTGATCATTGCTGATCTCAGTAGGCTATAGTTAATTCACTCTGCATAGGCAAAAGCTGTTGCACTCTCAAAGAGTGCTGGTCAATTGTGCAAACCTTTAATATGCTTGTACTGGGTGTTAGATAGCTTCAACAGATAAAGGGAATCTGTAATCATAGCAAAGCTACACATGAACTTATTGAAAGTAAACATGCTTTTTGTCGTCCCCCTTACCCCCTGTGGTCCCCAGTCGGTGCTTGTGATTTACCATGCGTTTATTTCACAGCGATTAACTTTCATCACCAAGTCCTGAGCTGCATTACACTAACACAAATTTGAGTGTTTCCTTCCTGTTCTTTTTTATGTTGGGCAACGTTTGCATCTGCTAACCTCGGCCTGTGTGGATTGAACTCAGCTTGTCGTACAAAAATCAGCAGGAAAATAAGTGCATGGACTTCTAAGCAGCAAAGCAGTGTGATATTGTCTGAAGAGTTATCCCTCACCATTTTCTCACAAATACACGCGTGCAGAAATGATGATAACCCAAAGAACCTTTTTGTTCAGATTGTAAGCTTTAGGGTTATTATCGGTTGCTACAGTATGTTATGTATTGTACACACCTGACTGTAAAGGTTAGAAGGCTTTTTCTTTGAAAAATGTCAAAACAGTTCACAGGATTCAGGGAAGAACCTTAATTTTTTTCCTGCTATGTTATGCTACACATTTGGAAAGTTTAAAAGCACTAACGTGGGATTTTGAACCTAACGAAACATGATTCAACCTCTAGAATTCTCTCAAATAGATTTTTTCCATGCCTTGTTTTGTAACTATAATAACACAAAAAATCAGTTTTTCAACATTTTTCAACAAATGTACCGCCTGCTTTGAGCAGATGTTTTGTGTACAGGTGTCTTTCGGCACATTTTGGGCACTCTCTAACAGATTGCCCACCTCATCTCTCACCTGATGTAGGGCACCAGGGGGTCCACGTGCCTCAGCACCACGGCTGTCACGTAGGCAAAGAGGAAGGTGGCCGATGACCAGATCACCAGGACCACTGGCAGAGCACACAGGCCCTGCTGAAACCACCACATGTCCGGGGGGAAAGTACGGCACCGGCGGGGTCTTGCATGAGAGCCTCTGCAGTCTTGCTCTGGAGGGGGGGAGCAGTGTGTGTGTGTGTGAGTAAGAGGAACCGAGAGAACCACGAGAGAGAGAGAGAGAGAGAGAGAGAGAGAGAGAGAGAGAGAGAGAGAGAGAGAGAGAGAGAGAGAGAGAGAGAGAGACCTGGCCATGCTGGGCTTGGTAACTGAGGCTGAAACCCCATCCTGGTGTCCGACGAGGGTTCCCAAGAACATTTCCTGTGTCTTGACACAATCCTTTTATGCTTAAGTGTCACCCCCACAGTGCCAGTTTATTTCACTTCCATTTCCCTTTTCTCAGAGAACAGCTGGAGCAAGTGCTCTCACACGCACATACACACAGTAGAACAAACTCAATAGACCAGAATAAGAAACTGCTTGAACAAGAAGTGTCTATAACAGACTACAGACTCTTGTTGCTGTTACTATTTCTACATAATTACTCCATACTTGTGTTTGAGTCCTGCATTCACATAGAAATCTTTCTTTCCTATGCTTAATATGCAGAAGAGATGTTCATTATCAAACTTTTTTAAACTTTTAAAACAATGGTTTCTCAAAGGCAAAACACACTACAGAATTAAAAGCCAGGTCAAGCAGCATACGTTTTTCTTCAAACGCTGAAAAACAATAACATACAAACACGAAAACGGGGCAACATACCTCCCTCGGGGATGTCCAAGATGTCAAACCTACAACCCTGCGGTGAGTAGACCGATCCTCTAACGAAAAAGGTCTGATGATATTTGTCCAGCCTCCTTCTTGTGACTGGGATTTCAACCCTGAAAACTAGGGCACCACGTGGTGCCAGTCAGGAGTTACTATGAATTGAACCTCACTTCGTAGCGCTACTTCTGAACTCCAATATAATATTACTTTGCTTGAAACGTGACTCATTACTAATAACGTGGCGAGGAGGGATACACACTACAGTGGAACAGCCGAAGAAGCACACTTAATACGAAATAATTATTCTTCCATAATTATTAAAAAGCTTCAGTGGTAACCTGGTCATGTTGTCGCGTATCATTTCAATATATTGTAGGGTGGGTAATTGTGCGATGACAATTTAAACGGTGCCATTCACTTTAGCTTTTACTGTGTAACACATTAAGACAATTGATTGTATTTTAAACATTTCTACTTAATGCTCCAGATATCAAAACATTACAAAACTCGAATCGATATTGACACCTTTATCAACACACACATACACGCATATTTCAGCCAAAAAATACTTTCTATTTGTAACTGTGAGATTATTTTCAACATTTAATCCAATATTTAAAACCTAACAGATAAATTGAACTATTCAAAGCCACTGATCGGCAAGTTAATCACTTTTGGCTAAAATAAGGCAAAATTATTCGTTTTGCATAATAACAGTATTAGTTTAAAAACAAGAATGGGTTCTAAGAACAATTAACTGTAAATGACTTAAATTAAAAGACTGGTACTGTTTTTTCCCTTATTTTACTTGATAATGTAATAGCAGTACTAACCATGATTATTATCACAAACAAACCTGCAGGAAATCAATCGCTACAGAATTCGCGGCACATTGAATTTAAATATTTATAGACATGGAACTTAGATCTTATTTTAGCAATCAAATGGAGTAATAAACCATTCCTTAAATGCTCTCTGATTTATTGTAATTTATAAATCATTGCAATTTCAGAACATATAATCAGCCAATGCAAAACTAAATACGTAACCATAGAGAAATTAGGCTCGACGCAGCTAGTAACACGATGAGTTACGTAAACAGCGCCATCTAGTCAGCGAACAAATTGGCTTCAATAAAAACTTACAGTGAGCCTAAACTGCTTGAGTATTAGATAGTAAACTACGATACGTGGTTTTTTTAAACTAGCATACGTTTTTGGCATCACATTGTTAGGTTTTTTGCGATTTACCTTGCATAATCGCAAAGCTATGCTTGATTTGACCCATATGGTCGCAGTTTCGTATAATAATTTCAAAATATATAATCAATAATTATGTGCAGGATTGACTATTCTGAAATTACTTGAGTACAAATAGAGATTTGGCAAAAAAAAAAGTTCCCTTACCAGTGCACAAGAAAAGCTGCTGCCTCAAATGCGTGATGGTTCAGCCTATGCTAAACATACGATTTTATTAGATTCTACGTCAGCGTTTAGCAGCTAGCAGTTGGTTTGATTGCATCAAGTCATGTTCTTCAATGGCAAACAATTTAAATCCATAAAAAGGTGTAACGAAGGGTTACAACTTTTCGTTGCAGTGGTCTGCATGTTGTTTTATATTAAATTTTACTTTAAAAAAACAGATAGAGGATCAAATGTGAAAACATGCAAAAAGAAAGGTATCAATGTCAGTAAATGGGTAAAAATAATCTGTTACCATAAATATAGCAATCTTTATTTTAAATAAGCTTGTTTTATTTAAAAATTAATGATTTTTTACAGAAAACATTTACAATCAAGCAAACATAATTAAGTCATACAACACACACAAAAAAGTTTTAATAGTAAAGTAATAGTTTATTTTTGAAATATGCAAATGAGAGACTGAAGGAACTTGCCTTTCAAAACCATATTCCGCGAACTTGACCAGCATCAAAAAAAAAATACAATGAAGAAAATAAAACAATTGTTCACAAGGTGAAATTAATAATGTTTCTTCGAGTTTAAACCACATTAGATTGTACTGCGATGAAACTTGCTCAAATGCCTGAACATTGGTTATATTGATATAGCTAAAAGGCAGTGTATCTTAGTACTATGCACCAGGTATTAAAATACAATTTTTTTTTAATTGTCAGTATATAATCTGTAATTTACAGAGGGGCAGAGGCAAGAAACTAAAACCCTGTAAATCTTTAAATGAAACTTATGAATATCCAGTTGGACAAAAAAAATTTTGCAAAAAATTTTTTTTTACAAAACATAACCCAATATTTGTACTTCAAAGCATGCAGACTTTACGGAAACAAACCACTACTTTTCAAGGTGTGAAAATCAATGGAAGGGGTGGAACGCACAAAACCAGAAATCGCACTGAAATACAAGACATGTAGATAGCAGCTTTTGAGTCTTAATGATGGGTAGTGGGGACAGTTGGGTGTGGATTGTCTACTGACCTTGGTACAACATTTTACACCTGAGATTGAAAGCCCATCTACAAACTCAATACCAGCCTTTGCCAGTAAACATTCTAGACAGCGTTTACTGCTTACAACATGGAAAACGTACGTCAAACATGGAGAGATGGAAAAAGAGTAATTAATAACATAAGGCAACTGTTCACTAATACAATTATATTTTAAATGAAAAATCTGAGAAGAATAGTTGTATTATGGATGCAGTACGCAGAGTAAAAGGTAACACTGTCCTGATTTGAGGTTTAAAATGTTGACCCTTATCATTAAAAACAGTTGGTGTACCTCCATGACTCTAACCTGAGCTGGGTTAACTCAAACTGAATCCTGATGACAAAAGGTCAACGTCACCCAAAGAACACCGATTTCTGACACCCCGAGTCAGTCAAGCTATAGGGACAGTGTCACGGAAATGACAAGAACTGTGTGTGGCCTGATCCCTTAGAAGACCTATTGAGTTAAAGAGAGCAACAAAACGAGTAAGCACACACACACACTTTGACATCACAGGTACCACAGCATGTGAGGTTATTTGAGTCTGGTCACCTTAGCACAACTCCAACAGAATGCTATCACCATATTGCAACATTTGGCTGCGAAAGCTTGACATGTAACAGACATGTTCCAGGCAACCTGGTGGCCAAGCTGTATGTAGGTACGACAGTTGTCTGTGGCCCTCTTAAATCCGGCCGTCTCTTAGGATGATAGAGCACGCACAGCACAAATATGTCATCTCCGCAACACGATCTCTGGCTCTGCTGATTCACCCAAATCAGAGATTTGTAGGGAGGAACAAAATAATTGTTTGCTTGGTGTCTACCAAAAATCTCAAAGGTAAGAAAAACAAATACCTAATTTGTGCAGCAAAATATAAGCATAATAATACATTATTTGGGTGGGGAAAAGGCATTTATGTAAATTCATAACAAGGGTCCTTAAATCTGGTCCTGAAGGAGAGAAAAATTTGTAGGTCTTTAAAGACCTCCAGATGGAAGAGTACAGAACGTTGAATTTCCGCCCAATCACTAATTAGAAGTGACCTTTTCAGACACCTGGCCAGAGCTGGGAACCCCTGCAAGAGACAGCCTTTCTATAGCACTTTCCATTGCATCTTGTAAAATTGCACACTTGAATAAAGATTGCAAAATGTACAAAAAGAAAGAAAAAAATACTTACAATAAAATGCTTTAGCATTTAAACAATCCTTGGAGCTATCAACCTTCTCAAGCTGTAACAAAATGAAAACAGACATGACAACGCAACGCAGAGAAAGGAAAAAAAAAAACAGTTTATGGAGAGATCTTAAAATTGGTTTCTGCCACAATTATTGGTGTAAACATTCCCAGTAATTTGGGATTTGGCAGGTTTATGGGTCTACTGTCAGCACCAAAAGCCGCAATACACATACACAACAGTATATACACCACAACCCCGTACGACAAGAATATTATCATGTGATGGCCAGCTCTACCAAGTCTGCCACACCATGTTCTGCAAAGGGAGTGTTCCTTCAACAAGAAGTAATCTAGCAGAGTGGCCAAAGAGGTGCAAGGTTTCTTTTCTTATTGGTAAGCAGAACCACTAAGAAAAAAGAAAAAGAAATGCGCAATTTACGCTACGCTACGCGTGCTAATTAACAATTTTCACTGGCAAAAAAAAAAAGCTTACCATATGAATCCTAAAGGTAAGTAAAATAAAAGGTAGGACAATTCTTTCCTTGTATTTGTTTAGACAATTATTATTTCTGTTTCTGCTATAACACATGTTTTTATAATGCATCCTCAATAATGCACCTTTATGGGTCAAAACATGGCATTTCACTTTAATGTTGGCAAAAGGCAAGACTAGGACATCAAGCTGCATTTGTTAAAAATAAACGGAGTGTCACTAAAAATGCATAACATAGCATCGTTAAGTCAGCGGGAGAGTCAGAAGTAGAGGTCTTTCCTGTTCTTTCGGTCAAACACCTCCCTGTGGCAGGCAAAACTAAGTTATAATACAAAATACACCTACATTTGGAAAGACATTTAAAAATGAAGTGAATGTAAACATTTGAACCCAGATTGTATAATACTCTATAACGGAAGCTAAAGAAATACCAATACAGTAAAAAAAAAGAAGAAAAAAAGAAAACACTTCTCGTGTTACTCTGTCGGCAATCAGAGAAAACTCAATCTTAGCCATGAAAATGTAATAGAACTGTACACTAGGCAGCAAGGTAGAGAAGATGTTTGAGAACTGGAGGTTGCCCAGTACAAAATCAGAGGCAAGAGACTGCTACTTGAAGCAAAGTAAATAATGTAAAATATATATTAGGTACAAGTCTACAGATTCATTTAGATATGAATAGTGGCATCGCGTTAAAGCAAGCAATTACTATCATAACTAATTATCTTTTAAAAGAAAAAAAGAACACCCTATCCAAGTACATGAAATGTAAATGACGATGACTAAAAAATAAAAATATACTTTTTTTTTTTGAGAAACCTTGACTTACTTGTTCTTTTGACCAGAAGCCTCACACACACACACACACACACAACATGTCAATGTTGGAGAAGTAAACAAAACTGAACACTTAACATTGACTTAATTTTCTTTACTTCCTGCTTTTCCCTCCTCGTTCGTTCTTCATTGGCTGTACTGGTTTTACATTCACTCAAAGATATTGCACCCCCTTTTTCTCAAAAAAGAAACAAAAAAAGAAAAAAGAAACTAAAAAGAAAACCAAACAGATGAGAAGCGGTCGTCAGTGATGGTTGCGGCCCTGCAGGGAGGAGACCGAGGACGGAGGCTTGATTTTGAAGACGAAGATGTGCAGGTGGTTGGCGATCTGATTGCAAACGCTGACGCAGTAACGCACCAAGTCAACGAAGGACAGCACCTGCAGACCCAGAGGAACAACGTCAGTCGGGAGCATCGGGATTTTAATGAGGTAAACAAGGTACTGTTCGCTGGTCCCCGTCGGCCTCGCTCAGGACAGCGGAACCACAGCAAAGTGAATTTGATTCACCGCCTTGGCTGGGCCGAGCTGTAGAAAAACGCGGTTTTCTGTAGAAAACTGTAGTTTTCATGTGCTCCTCTCGCACACAAAGAGCCGAGCTTCGCTCGCATTCTGTCACAAGAATTCTCACATTCGAGTTTACTCAGTAACTCAAAGTGTAAAACATGTAAGACGCGCAAGACGACGGGAGAAGCCGTTTTCGGTCGGCTGACTTCGCTACAACTGAAGTTGACCGTACCAGAGCGATCCAGAGCACCAAGTATTCGTCGATGAAGCTGTTGAAATACTGATCCAGAAACAGCAGTCCCGGGCCCAGAAAGGCCAGGTCATGGAGGTACATTTCACTTTTTGTCATGTGTGCCACCTGTCAAAACAACAACACGGGAATAAGAGAAAATCACATACCTTATATACTCTTAACCCAGCAAAGTCGACAAAAACGACAAAGGCAGTTACCACCAGTTTGTTGGTGATCTTGGCAGACACAAAGCCGAATGCCAGGATGTAGAGACAGGGGTGCTTCTCAAAGAGCTGCACGGCTGACTTCTTGTAGATCATGACGGCCAGCGTTATCACTGAACCTATGTGAAAACACGGGGACAGGACACTGGTGCCCTGTGAAAGGCAAAGCAAGCAAACACATTTCAGCAGCTGTCAAACGCTTAGTAAACACTCATACAAATTTGCATAGTTAGAAGTGGGGCCTGTCGGCATCACAGCTACATTCAAACTTCCAAACAAACTAAAATGTAGTGCCTCAAATTTGAGTTATTTTCCCACAATTCACTTCTTTATAAAAAAAAAACTGCAGGGCAGCTAACAAGAGATTATTTTAGGCACTTTCAAGTTCATACAGTGATTATAATATATATCTACAAAATCAGTACACTGTGCCTTACAAGTCTGAATCACTACCTATCTTACCGACAGTTGAAGGAACATTACTCTTTAAATAAGAACTTACTGCTATAGTGGATCCATTTTTGCCCACGCCCCCCGTGAATATGACCCGGAAGTAGTTTGTACAGGAGAAGATGGCCCCTGCCACAGTACAAATGGCAGGGACTATTTTAATTTGGATGTTTATTACTGGAATCTGTGGGGTCAGAAGAGGAGTGAGAGTACACTTTTCCATCACCCAACTGAGCTCAGTAAGGAAAGAAAAAGGGATCAATGACTAACAAATAAATGAGAAACATGCAAAGGGGATTGTGTCAAAAATGACCTATGTGATATTTGCTATAAAATATCGAAATTACATGCATAGAGACATTAACCTAGACCGCAATGAAGTTTAGAATAAATGTATTCTTCCATAGAACTGATGTTGTGACTGACGTGATTCAAAAGTGAGACCCACGGTTTAGAAGACTGCTGTGCTATCAGTGAGTTCCAGCTATGGTGTTACGTAAGCAAGCAATTAAGCATGGCATATCCTTATGACAACACAGACACACTATAATGGAAAGGCCATTGGAGGAGAAGGTGAAGGAATTACCAGAGACTGCCAAAAAGCTGATCCTCCCATGGCGGCCAGCAAATACATGATTATAATGAAGATTTGCACTTCAGTCACATCAATGCTGGGCAGGTGAAGAAGGCAGAATAATTAAGAGCAGGGTTAGAACAAGAACCAGCAGTTAACATTCAACATGCACAGCAGTGCCCCCTAGATGCATCCTGCACAGACTGCACTTCTTCCATCTCACCAAGGGCATAGCGTGATGGACCAAACCAGCCGCAGCCTCTGCGGGTGGCATTTAGCCATGGGGCTGACCAACACAGTCATCCTTAAAAACTCCAGAACGAGTGGATTCAAATTCAATGGCGTGTCACAATTCAACCCAAAGCTAAATCCAGCCTAAATACAACCGTGCCACAATTGCACCATTTAGAAGCCTGGCTTTCTTAAGATTATACTTTCTCTAAAAGGGGTCCAAACTCCAAAGACTCAAGGGACCACAGCATTTCAGGAGGCATTTGTCACAACACAAACTTTGCAAACTCCCCTTTAATCCAGCTCACCCACTGTGTCGGGGACATTGCGAAACGGGTTTTCCAAGGCTGGTAGTGGTTTCCCCTTTCCTACCCTCACTAGGAGTCTCTTTCTAGGTAGCAGTCGGTGCAAGAACTGGGGCCTGATTGGCTGGGCACGCAGAACTTGTGTGTGTGTGTGTGTGTGTGTGTGTGTGTGTGTGTGTGTGTGTGTGTGGGGGTGGGGGTGGGGGTGGGTTGCTGGGCACGCTCAGTTTACCCTCAGGTTC
>JAOYSI010060043.1:0-24047 GCA_025775065.1 Hiodon alosoides
TTTTTGTTAAAGCGGTGTCTGAGTCTATGCTTGAACCCAGCAGAGTAGTAGCACTCCGACAAAACGCTACAATATACAATCATTTGTATTATGTCGCTTCCCCTCTAAATTGCTGGAGGTATTTTTTATTTGTTTTTTTTCATCTAAGTCAGTGTTCATTTTAGCTATGTATATTACTATAGTTAACTAAAGATCATTTTAGTTATTATACCAGTTAAGAACAGTGATAAGCTTGACATTTGCCTAAGTTAAAATAACTTGGTTAATATGGGACTCCGCACCTCACACATACCCAGCCACAAAATGTACTAACCAGAGAAGATAATTTACTGACCAAGTTTTGCTGTACAGCCCTCCACACTTAAAGATACAAAAATAAACTCTGGAAGCTCTGAAGAAACTAGACTGCATTTCAGCATGATTTTAAAATGCAGTGCTGCTTGAAAATATGTGAACCCCTTGTGCAATTACAGATTTTTTTTACCATGAAATCTTCCTTTAATCAGAACCAGTCTTTATGATTTGACATAACAGGTTTATATTTACCAATTCCATATGTCAGTTTAGAGGAAATTATATGAGTAGAAGACAGGAGGAAGAGGGTAGTGTGAGCACATCAGTCGGGGGAAGGCTATAAAATCATCTCAAAAACATTTGAGCTCCGCCAGTCCACTGTGGTGCAAATTATTTACAAATGGAATCCATTTAACTACAGCAACTCGGCCTAGAAGTGGATGCCAAGGAGCGGATCTTCCGCGGTTGCATGGGGGGGAACCCGCCCTCCTTCTAATCCGATTGGCCACCCCGTGTGCCTCCCCAATTTTCATTGGCTCTTACTGCTGTCAATCATTCCTCGCTTTGAATAGTAAATTTATCTGTTCCCCCCTGTGCCCCACACACAATAATCTGGATCCGCCCCTGTGGACGCCCTTCTAAAATATGCCCAAGAACCAAAAGAAGACTGATAAATCAGGTAAATGCTAACCCAAACATAACGTAACTGCCCGTCTTCACTTTGTCAGAGACCACCTGGACAAACCTGAAGGTAGCTGGACGTCCATTGTCTGAAACTGCTGTTTTGCCACTACAAAAGAACCTTGTCCCAATATTCAAGCATGGTGGTGGGAATGCCAAGATCTGGGACAGTTTTTCCTCCTCTGGACCTGAATGACTCCACATCATTAAGGGAACTTAATAAATACAGTTACCCAAAGTACGATTGGCGGGTTGACAAAGTTTTGATTCGGCCCCTACCAAAAGTCTTGATATTTGTTGAAATAAAGCCTAACCCCGTCATTCATTGAAAATTATATCTTGTGCGTATTTCTGGGTGTCTTGGCAGCTACAAGTTTAGTTTGCTGTCGAAAAACATTTGCTGCTTGTAGAATTTACACAAGCCGGAATCTTCCCTGAATTGTTCTTAGTCAATGACAACAAACTAGTTCAGTTTTGCCTGTTGATAATTTTGGTGCCTTCGCATCCTTGCATGCATGCATATTCAGTGACAGCCATTATCTACCTTGGGAATTGTGCCTTGTGCCTAGTCATTTCTACTGGAACTACGTTTGCCGTGAGTTTGTTTGACTTTAATGCATACGTCGGCCGATTATGTAATTTAAGTAAGACGTTGTACAAAAATATATTATTATAACAATGACAACAACAATATGTTAATAATAATGGTTTCAAAATGATTCAGATAATCACAGAAAAAAGGCGTCATTACTGCAACTTTAATGTTATACCAAAATTAAATTAACCTGAATAAAGTCTTCTCGTAAATACTCAATTTTAGAATGTTAAACTGTTAAACCAAGTTCTGGGGAAAAGAGATCTGTAATTTTTACAAACCTACAAATTACTGCCTCTCAAAACAGTCAGTCAGGCTCCGAACTAGGATAAAGAGAAAGATTTTCTCAGGCTCAAATCCCTGAACAGCGAGAAAGGGGAAATGGCACGAGTTAGCCGATGTCAGATACATGACTCCTCGACATTTGCTGTGACTCCCGTCAGCCAGCGATGAGACAGGTTATCACTCTTCTGCCTGGAATAAGTCCAGCATGCTAAGGGTTTGCTGCCTGGGATAAGTCCTGCATGCTAAGGGTTTGCTGCCTGGGATAAGTCCAGCATGCTACAGGTTGGCTGCCTGAGAATAGTCCTGCATGCTTAGGGTTTGCTGCCTGAGAATAGTCCTGCATGCTAAGGGTTTGCCGCCTGGGACAAGTCCAGCATGCTAAGGGTTTGCCGCCTGGGTCAAGTCCAGCATGCTAAGGGTTGGCCGCCTGGGATAAGTCCTCCTAAGGGTTCGTCAGTTCCAAGCCGTAATTATTATATCTCCATCCCAACACAATCCACGGCGGATGTTTTTTATATTTTTTCCAGCGTTTTTTTCTCATCTTTAAACAAATATCGGATACCAGACTGACGTTCTCTTCAAAGGTCAGGGCTGCTATGGGAGATGCTAAACGGAGAGAGAGTGCGCGCGATAGGAGCGAGGAGGAGGGTCGGGTGCTGGGACCTCCCAACCGAAGACGGCAGCTCTGTCAGTCCTGACCTTTCAGGTGTGTGCGTGTTGCCCATCCCTCGCTGTGAGCTGTGATCCAGGCAATGGAGGCATTTCCTTTTTAACCACGGCCGACAAGCAGCTCGTTTTTGTTTTTTTTAACATCGAGCGGTCTCTCTTCCGTTGTACAATGTACATGTATCTGTTTGGGAAAGGCTACTCACAGGGCCATGGAGGCTAGATACGTTCGGTGCACAGAAAATCTGCATGCATGGGCTCACATCCTTGTCAGCTTCTGAACTTTACCTTACCATTTCACAGGAACACCGCGTTCGTTTTTCTTTTACACTGCAGAAATTTTACTTCCATTGCAAGAAAAAAGGTTTACAGGTAAAATATATAGGAAATTTCAGGACCAGGAGAGTTAAGCTTGGTTGATCTCTGTGGCCAGCCTGGATTACATGCAGCTGGTCAGCAGGTGGCATAGTGGCTAGGGCATAGTATTAGTAAACAGTAGGCTGTAGGTTTGCATTATAGCGTATTTAAGCTGATTTGATAAGCAATGCCATTCGCACACCAAAGTTTCAGTGTGTAGGGGTCTGGTCTTTGTGCCTGCCAAACACTCACTCAAGTTTCAGTGAGTAGGGGTCTGGTCTTTGTGCCTGCCAAACACACACTGAAGTTTCAGTGTGTAGGCGTCTGGTCTTTGTGCCTGCCAAACACACACTGAAGTTTCAGTGTTGTAGGCGTCTCGTCTTTGTGCCTACCAAACACTCACTCAAGTTTCAGTGAGTAGGGGTCTCTCAGCCCACAGTGGCAGAAGTGTGGAGTGAACGATAAAGAGCTGGATAAACAAGCAGGTAATCACAGGTTTACATCCCAGGAATACCAGAAGTTTTCTACTCCTGAGCAAAGGTACTTGACCTTTACCCAACTATAAATATCCAGCTATGTAAATGGTCAGAACGATCGCTGTTTGAGATAAGGGCATTGGTTCGCCAGATGAATAATGAAAAGTGATCTCCATTAAGAGTAGACAGCTCTGAGAAAAGGTGCGTGTTTCGCGTTCCTTCCACGTACAGGTGGAGAGCCAGCCTTTGCATACAATATATACCCATTGTTTTTTTATTTTTCCCCCCACACACAGACCAACCATGATCCCAACATACAGAGGCGTAAACTCCTGTGAAGATTTTTTTTCTCATGCAAAGTAGCTCATCCCTTATTCATCATTCTTAATTAACAGGTCAGGTCAAGGGTTAACCCACTGCACTGTAAACGCTGCAGCTTGCATTAAACATTCAGCCTGGAGATCTTTAAGCACACACCAAATCATGCCTGGGCTCCCTCTGTGATTAAGTTTCACTTTCGAAACAGAAGACTAAGACAGGACGAGAACGAGGACGAGAAGTTAAACGTATAGACCTCAAATTAGACTAGAGGCTTTCAGCTGTATTGGAAAAGCATGAAGGGTAATGATAACCTTTGATTGGAGCTTTTTGACATTATAAACACTGCAATCTGGCACAGACATTTTCCTCCCAGCAGGTGGGGGTTCACAAAGGCCATTCGTGCAGAAAGGATCTAGTGATTTTTTTGGGGGGCAGCGAGTTTCAGGGACGGGGTTGTGGTTTTTGGAGCACCAGAAACCAGACATGAAGATCAGGGAGTAACTGTTGTACCCTAGAGCTAGGTACTTAATTTTACTTTGCCATTTTTACTCCAGTTTGTATCAAAAAGTCATTCAAAAGGCATTAGGAATTACCTTGAGCATCTTCAATAGGTAATGGATAAAACATTTTCATTAATATTCTACAGTCTAAAATGGCAGCTGCTTCCTTAAGGAAACACTGGGGAAAACAATCTTCTGAATTTACGTTTAAGAATAAACATTAGTCTCGTAACCAGGTGACACCTGGCAATTCAGCAATTTACCCTCTAGAGGAATTTTGCACATTGATGATGATATAACTTTTGTAAAAATTCCATACAGATGAGCTTGCAAAACCGTGCAAACTCAGGTAAACTCAGCCTCCTACAAGGCTCAGTGCTATAAATTCAGCAAATGTTCCTGCTGGAGACTACAGGCTTGCATAGTCAAGGGTCACTCCTACATCTGCCCGAGGTCATTATGCAGGTTGGCAAGTGTCTATCAAACATCAGGTGTACCTGAGATTGACAGAATTGCATCCTGCAAGGGGGTCACATGGGGGTGTCACTATCCAATAAGTAAAAAATGAATTCCCCATGTCCCCTTAATCACATTCAGATGTCTATACAGGCACATATGCGACATCAAATATTTGAGGTACACTACATTTCCAACTGAAAGAGGAGCAATCTTCCTTGTGTCTTTATAGGAAAAAGCTGGCCGTGTTGGGAAAGATGTGGGAAAGCATCCACTATCCAACTCTCCCACAGTCCTTTTTTAGGATTTTAGGTGCACAGGCAGCAGGTCATTTAAAAGTGCATGCACCCCTGAAACAGGAGCATTGTAAACCTCTTACACGTGAGGCTGCATAAATTAACAAATGGGATCGCTGAAAGGTAGCAATGATTTCCAACACATTGGTGATAAAGACGAGCGCTATAAAGTGCGGCGATTTAAAAAATAATCCAGACATTAATGTCAAAGGCTGTAATGCAACATGGATTTAAAATCACATTTCAAATGTTGCTGAGCTGCTAATTCAGGGGTCTCGGGTTCTTACTGTCTGGGATGGCCCTGTTCCTCACACCTTACATCTCCGGAAAAAAAACATTTTAGATAAAGTCCCAGAATGTTCCGTTGAAAGTTTGGAGAAGTGGGAAAGGCCAAATATACTGTGAAGGGAAGATAAGGGCTGCATTTCTATTGAGTCACAATATCCCGTTTTATTCCAGACTACACTCATCTCCATCTTCGGGCGCACCTGGCCATTAGAGTGAGCCGGAAGTTCACCCCCATCGGAGGTTTCCATCTTTAATTACCTTCATCGTTAAAAAGGAGACTCGTCTACATCAGACGTCATGATCGTAGGATGGTTCAAAAATATATTCGTGAAGTCCGGGAGCGGCTTGACATTGGCGTGTACTCCATCTGAGAAGACGAACCCGGCGCTCACTTTATATTGCGTTGGATATTCGGCGCGCGAATTTGACACTTCGACTGAAACAGTTCGAGTCGTTCAATTAACCCAAGTACTGTGGCAAAATTGTTTCCCAGACGGCATGTTTAATAGAATTTGCTCAGCGGGTGAAAAGCTAGACATATATATATAAACAAAATACAGAGCAATACTCAATAGATTCTGTTGCTCCACTAAGAAAGACGAAAACTAAATAGAAAAATATTCTCCATGGTACACGGATCACGCTCACGTAAACCGAACTGCTCACAATCAAAGCTACAGGTTCTCATTACTGCGTGGGAAGTCCGCGTTTGTAATTATAAAGATGCACTGGGGGCTGCTTGCACAGCATTTTCTGATTGAGGCTAACAAAAACAAATCAGGGATTTCTTTTTAATTCAATAGCCAAAATAACCGAGAGTCCAGTGACAGATAATGCAACACTCCCTCACAGCAGCAATGGCTTCATAAAAGCCTTCAGTGGTAAAAATAAAAAAAACAAGCAATTCGAAGGGAGATAACGGCATTCTCATTTACGGTCGAAACAATCCCAAATTCAGAACCTTTTACCGACTGGGATTCTAGAACTTTCCTTCCAGCTCCAAAAAATTAAAAAATGTATTTTGTAATGAAAATCAACTTGTCTTGACCTAGAAACAACTTAATCAGGACCTTCTCCCTGTAATAATAAAGCCAATGTTAATTCCTCTTAAGTGTCAGGATATGCGACTGAGTCCTGTATTTACGACCAGTTGTATTTACACAAAAAATAACAAAATAAAAAAATCAGACCCAAATCTTAACAAGTTCAGTGGCTATTGGTCTTTTAAAAAGCCGTTTCAGTCAAATTACCACTGAGACATACCACTGAGAAAGCACTTGTAAAGGTTGTAAATTATGTTATTTTAGCATCTGAAAATATCTTAGTGTTCACTCTGGTATCATATACCTACCATTGAGCAGTGTTACTTTCTGCCTTTGACACTACAGACCACCATTTCAGAAAAACCTTCAAACCCACATGGTTGTAAAACTAAATGGAATGATGGATCGTATCTGTTGCAAAGTTAAACAAATTCCCCCTATATACGCTACCTCTGGGCAACATTATTCGTAAACATAAAACGTTTTCACCGTTATACAGACGACACACAGCTGTATCCATCAGTGATTCCACGGGATGAGTCCCTGTTTGCTAAATTGAAATTATGCCTCAAAGACATTAAATATTGGATGTCTTCTACGTACTAAATTCAATGACTACTAGTCTCGGATCACCTTCATGACCACATGTCCTATTCTTGTGCTCACCCTCTTTGTAGGCTTATGAATACTGCCGGAGCCCATGGCGGGAGGCCAGCTGGAATGGAACTAAAATATTAATTACATGAATAAAAATGTGTGCGTTGAAAAGAAAACTGAAACCGCGTTAGCAATAGCATGAACGTAGCACATTTAAAAGCTGCTTGTGCAATAACAGCAAAATGTAAAATATATTAAACTAAGTTCAAGCCATCTCTATGGCAACAACACTCCCAGCCATTCCGTTTAGTTCCCGACTGCCAGTAGTCAAAAGAAAAATGGTATCTTGTGGGTGAGTTTTATTTATTTATTTGATGAATATGGATCGGCACGTATGGTAACGTTCACAAACTAAAATCAAAAGCTGACACAAAAAGCCAAGCAGAGAGAAAGGAAGGGAAACAAAAAAAAAAAAAAAAAACAGCAGACCTAACCAAACCAAACCCAAACCCTGTCCTGCTATTTTCCTCTCCGCTGCCTGGGAGTTCGGGATTCCTGTTATACCTTTTCCCCCAAATTCACCCTGGGGGTTTTACTTTTCCGTTTTCCACAGACGACACGCATTCACGTACTCTCACACTCACAGTCACACATTCACGCACTGACACATTCACACACTCGCACTCACACATTCACACACTCACATAGTCATGCACTCACACACTCACATAGTCACGCACTCACACATTCACCCACACACACATTCACGCACTCATTCACACACTCACACACATATTTGAGCACTGATTAGACACAGCATCAGTACACACTTGCAGGCACTAACGCATTCACGCACTCCTGCACTCACACATTTGAGCTCGGATTAGACGCGGCATCAGTACACACTTGCAGGCACTCACCGCCGTTGTGGCGCAGACACGAGACAGTATCAGGATAGAAACTGGCGACAGGATGGGGCTGGGGACTTAATGGAATGAAAGATAAAGAAAAGGGTTCATTCCATTTTCTCATCTTATCTTACAGAGAGATTTGTGGAACTGGACGACATTGTGATGAAACCAAAACCATTTTAAACAATGATGAACTCCAGACAGGGCTCCCCGTGTTCATTTGAATAAAACTAGAAACCATGTGAAGTCAGTGAAGACAGGGGTAGGGGGCCCAGCGGTCAACAGCGGAGACACAACGGCCCAGGTGCTCCCATTATCCTCCAAGGGGATTATGGTAAATTGCCTCCAATGTTGGACAACTGAGCAGCATCATCAAAGGTAACCTTCATGAGGAATCTCAGGTCTGTCCTTTCCCCCCCAAGGCAACATGATCCACCCTCCCAATCCTATTAAGTTCAAACTCAGCCCAATAGAAACACAGTAAAGACAGTATACAAACCCCATCTCCTCAGCGGTGTGGCACTGTCAATAGAGCAAGACTAAGAAACATGGTATAAGAGAAGCCTTGCTTGTTAATGGGGTCTTGGAGTGCTGTAGCATTAGTGTGCTTTAGTCACTTAAATAGTGATGTATATTGCCCTTCTTTACACAACCGGGCCCCACACAGCAGATACTCGACAGTGCAAACAAGCTCCTGAACGCCAGTGTCCTCCCTCTCCAATTTGAAGAAGCACAGAGCACTTCCCCTGAATGTCCCCCACAGCGACTCGGCAGGGTGGCCTACCGCATTGTGGTGGAGGGTTTTTTTTTTTTTTTGGTTTTGTTTCAGCGACATAAAAGACGCGAACACCTGGCTCGCCGGCCAGCGATGTCTTTGATCCGCTGCGGCCGCACATCAAAGCCTCGTGAGGAGCACAAAAAGGGAAAAGGCGCCGCGAAGCGCCGCTCGCCCAAGTGGCAATTTACAGCATAAAGCGTCTGCTGCTAAGACAGATGCAGATTGGACACCACGCAGACGAGCGGAATTACAGCAATTTTACCCTCAAAAGGAGGAAAAAGGAGAGCAAGCCTGGAATCGACCCATCCTCAGAAAAAGAAAAACTGACAATTGTCTGGAATGCTTCTATGCATAACTGTGAAAAACACTGTCAGGGCTTCTCTCTCTTTATTTGTACAGTCAGGACTTGTCTCCTCTCAGAATGACCTTGTCTGTTTTGCAACAGCAGACAGCTGGCTCCTGAGAGTGCCCAGCCGGGTGAGAGAGTCCTGAGGGTGCCCAGCCGGGTGAGAGAGTCCTGAGGGTGCCCAGCCGGGTGAGGGTGTCCTGAGGGTGCCCAGCCGGGTGAGGGTGTCCTGAGGGTGCCCAGCCGGGTGAGGGTGTCCTGCCGTCCCTACCTGCTCCTGGGTTGGGGTCTTCACTGGGTCATACACAGACGACTGGGAATCTTGCTGACACCGTTGCCCAGTTCATTGCTGACATCCATTCCCTCTGTTACTTTCTGTATTTTCTCTCCATGATTTACATTATTGGTGTAGGCAGAGAAACTGGTAGAGGATACAATAAAGTGTAAAATCAGACTGGGAGGTTTTAGCTAAGCTAAACTTTATTTGTCAAGACTGAGTCTTTGTTTTTTTACAGAAAGCCTCAGTGAAGAAAAAAAAACTCAGAAATGTGTGGCGTTTGTTGGTTAAATAAGAAACTTTTGTCTATGGGAAGCAGAATACTGTTGGGGGAAGCTCAAGGTTTCCCCCCGATAACTGACACCAGACAATCTCAATCCACCCACTACATTCTCACCCTATATCTAGCTGTGAGTGAAAGACCAGCCAGTAGCCAGCCAAGTTGGACTGCAATCAATGAATTGGTCCGATCAGTTACATCCTTTGTAACTGATCCCATGTGTTTGATTTGCCTTTTCTGGCGTTCAATAAACATACCTCTGCATCCATATCAAAAATTATTTCTACTATTTATACTAATCAGAATTTTAAAAACACGTGAAAACCCTTTTGATGCCAGAGTGCCAATTCCTCTGTATTGGTGTGACACACATTGGTTCAAACAGCCATGACAGCTGTTTGGGGGGCGAAAGTGTCGCCTTCCCCAGAGAATCGACCTCGGCGAATGACAAGCACCGCAGAGTAGCAGCTTGATGCGTCAGGAGTGACTGAAAAAGGTCCAGGAATTACACGGCAGCTCATTTCTTTCAATGAAACTCAGTCTGTTTTTGTTTTGTTGTTTAAAATCATAACATTTTATATAGGTTCCGGCAGAAATTAAATGTAATGCTGGCCCTATTTCAATGTTCAGCTGAGACTGGACTCAGGACGGCACAACAGGAAGTGTGCATCATCCTCAGGTCCTCCCTGGGCATCCTCTCACACACTGTGGGCACAGGACGGCACAACAGGAAGTGCGCATCATCCTCAGGTCCTCCCCGGGCATCCTCTCACACACTGTGGGCACAGGACAGCACAACAGGAAGTGCGCATCATCCTCAGGTCCTCCCCGGGCATCCTCTCACACACTGTGGGCACAGGACAGCACAACAGGAAGTGCGCATCATCCTCAGGTCCTCCCTGGGCATCCTACAGATGGCACTGAGGTACATTTTCTTTTTTGAACGGGGTTTAAAAATGCAGACTCTCCCTTACCTCGGTTGCCCACCAGTGACTTGAGCAGACATAATCGCTGAAGTACTCAAGTGGTGTTCAGATATTTACCTCAGAGCGTTCTTTTTGCTGTTGATTTAGGATGCTGGTCATCGTCTCCATGGTATCCGTTCAAAAACATCCCCCATTGCTAGATCCCAGTGTTTGTGGATCGGGTTCGGGACAAGCCCCTGGGGTCCGGAAAGGCAGGCTGAGCGAGAGCGAAAAGCATTGTTAAGCATTTCCTGAAACTCTGAGGGCCTGCGCCAGGTGTGGCAACTCAGCCCATTCTCATGGAATTTGGGGAGCTTGATCGTTTTTACAACAGGCACTTCTGGGGTCCTTGTCCAGTGGAATGGGTTTTGCCTCCGTTGTAACAACTCCTTCCAGGCCTTTTGGTTCGTTTCGATATTGATTTTTCTCTCTTTTCTTCACCCATTTTCCCATTTTGTACTCGAAGCGCCGAATTGATCCTCTTCCACATTTCCCAGAAGGAGCTTCTTCCTCTCCTTTTGAAGCTTTTGATGGGTGTAGCTCTTTTCCCCCACATTTGAAGTGCTCCAGGCTGTGGTGAGAGAGCCACGCTGAATGCCTGAATGGTGAGGCTCGGAGGAACTTTCTGTGAACATTCGAATACCTTCACTTTTTGTGCTAGTTTTTCGGGTATTCACACTCACCGTCCTAACAGTGGATCTTTTTTCCAGGCCTTTTACAGTTGCCTACTTCTGTCTTGGCTGCGTTCATCCTCGGGCCTTCAGTAACTAGTTTACATCCTGGCAAACTACTATGCACCACCTGTTACGCCAAAGCATAGCCTGGCCCAGACCAGCGTTTTAGCCAATAGGCAAAACAAAGTGGGCCTCAGGTCATTTTAACAATATTCCGAAGAACCAGAAGTTTGCATAAATTTGGCCTCTCGCAGTTCACAATACATTTCGGATTTAACAGTACGCGTCCTCTTAATATTCCGTGAACATGAAATCCATGTAAATTCCAGCACTCAAAATCACTGCCAAGAACGGCATCTCCAGCCGGTGGCCATCTGGTTAGGAAATTGTCCATTGTAATTAGGCCGGGCTGAGACAAAGCTACGAACCACTTTGTCCAGAGGGACCGAATTAAACGGGGCACATCGCCGGCGTGGCCAAGTCACTGACCGTGTTGGAGGGGATTTCGACAGCAGCGTGTTCTTGGGAGGGGGTCTAGGGAAAAAGAAAAGAGTCTATATCCAGCTTTGACTGCACGCCACCCTGATCCTGTTCCAGAGAGTAGAGAGTGACAATTAGCCTCCTCTCCTGCATGATCCCACATCCATACGGAAATTACCCGCTGGCTTAAAGGCAGATCTTGGCATCGTAAACAAAACACTGATCACCAGGAAGTTGAATATTGTCAATAAATAAAACACAATTTCTATCACAGATACTACTTCAGCTCACGTTCGAAGGCTTTTATAATTAGGGCTTGGTGACCAGAGGGAACCTGGGTCCTGGTCAGAGTTTGGGCCCACATTCTGGGTTAGGACATCTAGTCACATCGGGGCCAAATGTGTATTTATACTGTGAATGTTGATGTATCCGACCTGTGCTTTGAGTGATTTTGCACTGGGCATTTCCTGCTAGTGACACTTAGATTATTTTATCCAAAGAAACTTACAGGGTCACCAAGGCAATGGCACCAACATTCTCTCTGCAAGATGGTGTGCACGAGTCAGTTTATTCCCTAACAGTTCTGACAGATCAAGCGTAGGCTGATCGCCCTGCTAAATGATTCAGGACTTCCGTTTAGTTTCCAAGAACGCATACCACCTGTTGTTCAGAGTCCTTGGCAACACTGGCACCTCTGGCAACACTGTGCTAGAGCGAAACCTTTCAGCGGGTGGCAGGGCAGAATTTCCAGTATTTCTTGTGTACTGAAACAATCCTCTTTCCTCTTCACTGAAAGAACCTGCATCGATCCCAGCATGCCTCAGTGATGTCATTCTGCTACCTGTTCGATGCCGTTTCCACCGTGCGCTTATAATCGTTCCTACCGGGACATCAGATTTATCAGGTCAATTTTGTGTGAAAATCGACTAGGAAAATGAATTTAACAGCATCCTGTTTCCGTTCGATGGCGGAGAAAGAGCTACAGAATAAGACTAAGTGACAGATGGGAGCAGGTTTTTTTCACAAAGGTCAACGCGTCTTTGGGCAAACCGCTAAATGTGCCAACAGGGAAACGAATGCATCACAAGAGAAGATGAATTCCTAGCCGAGGAAGTATGCAATCTGATGATCTAAATTCACCTGCAACTGAACTGAAACGCATTCAGGAAAGGGGGGGGGGGAAAACACAAGCCATTTGGCAGTGGCAGAAAAAAGTATAACCTTGCACAAGACATGTGACCACTGCCAAGACTGTGACAAACAAGAGATTCAGCTGATGGAACCTTCGCCTTGGCAAAAGGCCAGTACAAATCGCTGATCACCTTAGGAGTTCCATTCCAGCTGTTCTCAGAACAGTACAAGGGGGAGACAGCCATACATACAGCCTTGAATAGGAAGGATCCCACTGGAAAAAAGGACACATTGTAACCCCACATAATTGGATTGAGATAGGAACATCAATATAGTACATCACTGTTATTAAACCTGCAGGGCACCCTTAGGTATGAGTAATTGTGTCATTTATGGATTGTTCTTCACTGAATATGGATGATTTTCTTTTGAAAACCTTGACGACCCAATTAGCAAAACTTGGGGACGTGACCACTTTTAGAAACCAACCGAGGAGAATGTCTAAAAGTGATGTACAAAGGTGTATAGTTTGTATGCATGATACACATCACATACACAACACAATTAAAAGCCTAAATAAAGACAAATGGAACAGTAGCATCCTGCTGTGTGTGGCAGACAAATGAGCCAATACTGTGAGAGGGGGGTCAACATGGAGGAGGAGAGGACGGCAGAGACAGGCCGGTCCCAGCACGGAGGGGAGGAGGAAGGCAGAGGCAGACCGGTCCCAGCACGGAGGGGAGGAGGAAGGCAGACATGGACAGGCCCCAGCACGGAGGGGATCAGGAGGAAGGCCGAAGCAGACCGGTCCCAGCACGGAGGGGAGGAGGAAGGCAGAGGCAGACCGGTCCCAACACGGAGGGGAGGAGGAAGGCAGACATGGACAGGCCCCAGCACGAAGGGGTGGAGGAAGGCAGAGGCAGACCGGTCCCAGCACGGAGGGGAGGAGAAAGGCAGAGACAGGCCGGTCCCAGCACGGAGGGGAGGAGGAAGGCAGACATGGACAGGCCCCAGCATGGAGGCTTCAGCAGATCTTTCATTAGTAGGATCTGGCACTGAGCTCCAGGAGAAACGAGCGCCATGCATAAAAATGAGGCCGCTTTTGTGCCAAATGCCAGGGGAGGAGTCAGGAATCACTGGAGTCCTCACATCTTAAACAGCCCACCTTCTCCCTTTCCTCCAACCAACCAAGACTTTGTGTGCCACTTGGTGGTCATGGAAATGGAACAGGGGAAGGGGGAGGAGCCATGTGTCACTGACAAAACAATTAGCGACGGTGCCCAGGGGCTGTGGGGAACTGGACTTCTCCGTCAATCACAGAAATGTGTGCGTGTCACAAGACTTTAATTGTTTAAATTAAAGGCAGGGAGCACATCACCGTACGTAGAATACATGAGGAAAGTGTCGGTGTTTGTCACAGGCGAGCACGAAGGCCACCTCATGGATATTCATGAGCTTACCTCGCGTGACCTTCCACTGTAAACAAAGAATATTAAACACTTACTGGCGTTCGTGGTAGCGAGCATGTATCACACGTCCAGCGTAACGAATAGATAAAACACCTTTCATCAAATATTCATTAAACTAACATTTCTCCGCTGACCAAATTAGCATAGCATAATAGCGATACTATTTATTTTTTTCCCTTGTGGGGGGTTACTACACTGGCTCCACTTCCAATGATTTCAGATATGAGACTGGGCTAGAGGGGAAAGAGCCTCTCAACGTTCTCGCCTAACATGCCAATACTGCTGTATGCAATCATCATGCCTTCCTCTACACACCGGCATCTGATAGGATGAACAACCATTCAATCTCATACCAATTTCTGCATCTCATACCGCGCACGCACACACACACACACACAGAGAGAGAGAGACCACATATACCTTGTTTACTGCGGAGATGCTTTTTTGTTGACCGTCTGTAGGTAGATATTTTTTTATTTTTTTTAAATGCTAATTTTGACCTTCTTGGACTGACATAGAAAACATTTTGGCATTTCCACCAAATACATACACACTAACCCTAACCTAACCCAGCCCCCGTACCCCCACACCTGATGAGGTTACACTAACCTAACCCACCCGCCGAACCCCCACACCTGGTGAGCTTACACTAACCTAACCACCGTACCCCCACACCTGGTGAGAAAAAAATCCACTTTGTCCCAACTGTCCCTTTGAAAAAGCAAACAAATAACGGCCTCAGACACAAGTCCCCCCTCCCCACCCAATGCTTGTCCAGTACTCCACAAATGATCTCCCGAGATGGCTCTTGTGCTCCCTCTAGTGGTGGGCTTAAGTGCACACTCCACCTCTTCAGTACAGAGGAGGGTTAAGCACTCCTACCGTTTTTTTCTTTCTTTCTGGAGCATATTGATTCTGAGCCAAGGCCTTACAGGGCACTTCAACCTACAACCCATGATGGAAGCAAATTAGCCCGCCTCATAAAGCCTGGTCACATACACGGAGGAGCGTGCCTGGGCTAGGAATGAGACGCTGTGCGCAGAGCACTGCCCAATTCACTGCAGATCCTGCCCGAGCTTCAACAGGGGAAAAGTCCAATACAACGTTTTCACAACGTTTCGCTGCGGGGACATGGTGGCAGCGTTTGTGTTCGTTAGTGGGGAACTGTATGACAGCTACAAATGGTTTTTAGATTTTTTTAAAAAGCTTTAAAAAAAAAAAAAACCTTTGGTTCCAGCCATGAAATTAACGCTAACAATTCAAATAGACTCAGAGGCATTACTTTTCCAAACACTCACACACCTTACACTTACACACACACAGGATCATCAGCTTTACACTGATTTTAAAAGTCACACTTAACCATGTCACACACCCCCGGAGATCTTTAGTATCCCTGCCTCACTAAGAAAAGACACGGACGTCCCTACGTTACGCCCTCACTAGTGCTCGACTGGCGGTTAACCGAGGCCATCAGCTGAGGGCTATCAGACACGACCAGTCCCAACAAATCCCCCTTCACAGCGCAAGTCCAAGTGGCAACTCTGCTGTGATGACACACAGTACGCTGCGTAGGGGGTAACCGCGCTCGCCAAAACGACTCCAACACTTCTGTCAGGAGGAGGCGACAGAAAAGTGTAAACAAATAATTTGCGACTCATCAGTCTGTCAGCTATGATGGTTTAAGATGCCTTTGTTACAGTTTTTTTGTTAGAGCCCATAATTACAACACAAAGGGGGCGGTTTAGTTCATGAAATTGATTGAATCTATTAGAATGAGGTTAACCAGATTAAGCAAACAGGTAAACAGCACCTAACATGCCGATGTGAAATCCGGCTCAAAAAGTAACGTCCGAGTTCCCGTTTTCAGCTAACAAAGAAAGAAAGCCAAGAACCTGAGCTGTCACCGTCACAGTCCGCCGCACCGATTGTAAGGCGATGTCTCAGTAATAAGAGGATCGCAGTAACCATGCTCCCCAGATCACCTGGAAAGCGTTCATTAATTGAGGGGTGGGGTTATTCTCAGCAGTTTTGTTTGTTCCATCCAGGGCACATTCTCCACATAATTCGACAACTCGCAGATGGGGAGGGGGACCACAGTCTAAAGCCCTCACGTTGGCATCTAAGTGCAACGGGGAGCGGCCCGCAGCCCACCCCACCCCACCCTCCTAGGTCACATTTCACATCTAATTGACCTTTCCTGCCAAAAACGGCGACATCTTTCCTGTGAGGGCGAGACAGACGGGGCGCCGACAGAAAGGTGTGTTTAATGCGGTGTCAGTCGGCTTCTGTCTCGCCGCTCCCAGTTTAATTAGGCATTCAAGGTCCCTCCCCTGTGGGGTTCCGGCAGGAGGAGTTGGCTCTCTGCGGGACGGAAAGGTGTATCTGCCAGGTGAGTCCCTCTGGGACAGTCCCTTAGAATTTCCCATTAATTGGGAGTAATGGGGAGATTTTTGTCTACCAGTGAACAAACCCAGCAAAGGTTTATTAATACAAACCCTACTCTGACCATTTCATAACCATGAACGAAAAACACAAAAACACACACACCCTGCTGCGGACTTTAACAGCAGCTACCTTTCTGTCTTCTCATTTGTCGATGAAATAAGTGAGCTGGTTCCCATGGAAACGACGGAAATCGCGAACACCAGCCTTTGCCATTTGTCTGACGTTTAAAATCTGGCAAGCATACAACCCTCTGGCTCTCGCCAGGGCATCCTGTAATGCACAGAATCGGACCCCAACTGTGGCCTAACCTCTAGCGTACACGTAACATCCTGGCAACGTTTGCGAGACACCGCTGAGCATCAGCGAGAGAACATTATGCCACACCAGCTGGGCTCAGACTGGGAACCAGTTTCTCTCCCACGCGGCTTCTGGGCGTAGTCGGCGGGTCCATGAGGAAGGGGAAGAGCATGTCTGAAGCTCGTCCGAAGACGATGCTGTCCTGGGGCAGGCTGCTCCCAGCTTCGCTCCGGCGCCCTGTTAAGCCCCCGAAATCAATTAATCACCATGACGAATCAACCCAAGCCTGAACATGGAACGCAAGCTGTAAGCGCTCCTATTTCAGTGATAGATGGGGGAGGGGGGCAGGAGGGGGTTAGCTTTAACCAATGTCATTTGTCCCAATGTCAGACGGACAGCGTGTTGCCTTCCCCCTGTGGGTTCAGGTGAGCCTTGGATTCCTGTCTGACATAGGAGCCCCCTATATCTATGGCACAGATTTCGGGAAAAGAATCACACAAAATCCAGAAACAGCAGAATAAGCAAGGCTTGTTGTTTTAGATAAACAAACTACTTTTTACAGAACCAAACAGATCACTGGCATTTTTCTTCTTTGCCCAACCAAGCCGAAAGCTATAGCGACCCCTGGCAAAATAAACCAACTGTTAAATTTGAAATATAAAAAATAATAAATATCTTTATTTTTTGTTTTTTGATTATTATTGGCAATTATTTACACTTTTTATTTTTTTACTACTTTAACACACCTCACCCCGGGCGGCATTTTGACCATTGTGACCCGTAACTCCAGTTCTTGAACCATGAGCTGGATATGAACCAGTGAATCCCACCACATAGGGCCCAGCCTACACTCGAGCACTCCATTCTCCAGTTGGTTCAGAAATTCCGGCGATTTACTAATTTCTCTTCACCCCTGCAGGTTCCCGGCACACAGCAGCCTCCAGCCACAACATACATCATCATCAGCTTCCTGCCAGGCCCATTTTATTACAGCACCATATTTAAACACAGTTTTGAGCGTGGCGGACGTCTCCCAGCAATCTTTTCTTTTCAGCATCATTCTCACCACTGCCAGTCAAGCACACGCTCTCAGGGTTTTCCAATAACACACACACACACACACACACACACACACACACACAGGGGATTGCGCCCCACTCTGGGGTAAAACAATGGAATTCTCATCGTTTGATAAAGCAAGGCAGAGGAAAGAAAGAAATGTTTCACAACACACTGAGCTCATTTCACCCGGTCTGTCCATCGTGGCTGCGCAGAGAGATGAAAAACACAATGAATACCTGGAGGTAAATAGCACCCTGAGGAGGAGCACCACAGAGACGCCAAAATCGACCAGCGTCTGTCGAGCTGGCCCCATGGTTTGTGTAAGAGGCACGGCCAACCAAACAAATAAACAATCATACAATCGTGTTTCTCTCTCACACCCCTCCCCCACACATCTTGCACGGGAAAAGACAAAATACAGCGCCTTTGGAACCTGCATTTTCATCCAGAAAAGCTTTGCCCATAATCCGCCGTTCAGCTCTGAGGCTGGCACTAGTTCCATGCCAAAGATGGACAGCACAGAGTAGAGAAATCCCGTCATCAACCCTAGGGAAGTAGTGTTGTGTAGCCATGGAACCTCCCAGCAGATGCTGTTGCTTTTACAGATAGAAGCACCCAAAAAAAAACGCTGGAAGTCCCGACATAAACCTGCAGGTTGATGCCAGTTGAACCGTTCAGAATAGTCAGCAATTTAAGTTCATATAAAACGCTTAGAGACAGTTATATCACGGTGTAATGCGGTGTCACAGCAAATCTGGCCCTCAGAGCGGCCGCAAGGCAGACACCATGCCCAGTCCAGAAGGTAAGGGGAGTGCTGGCCAGGGAGGGGGCAAGCTCTGGGCGAGCGCTGGCCAGGGTGAGCGCAGGGCGAGACTGCTCACACCACTGCATTCACACACCTCTCCTTCTTCTCCTGGCACCACTCCCACCCTCCTTCCTCACCACCACGCCACCCCCCCCCCCCCCCCACTCTGTCTATCGATCATCAGAGAGGCTGTAAATATTCATGAAGGGGCTTTGTTTTAGCAGAGCCCGTATGAAGATGAGAGGACGTACGTGGGTTTTAAACCCCAGACTCCCCCAGGAGGCGAACCCACCTCAGGGAAGCAGATACTTGCTTCGGGCTGCAGTGTTCAGGTGAAGGGCACCTCAAGGGGAGTCCATAATACGAGGCAAAACAACCAAAAAACAGGGTTTTAAGTCGACTTAGTTAAAGCACTGATGCACACACGCACACACCAACATCAGTATCTCTGGGAATATTAAAATCATTCAATCAAGCAGTTAATAAGACATGGGCAGCATTTTTAAATAATTAAAGAGAATTCAATCAGGGACAAACCACAATCCGTTGTCAAGTACCATGATGTACTGAAGAAGAGCAGAGCTCAGAGCCACAGCAGATCAAGAGCGGTTATCCACCTGGGTGAATCTCCCTTAATTCCCCCTTTTACTGCCATGTCCTGAGTTTAGGAGTCTCCATTCAGATTCTTTTAAAGTTTAAACTTTTAGGCAGTTTCAATAAACTGTACTGTACTGTAATGTAGTGTACTGGGCGGAGTCTGTGGATACACTTTTTTACATTATCAAATCGGCCAAGGAGGAAGCGATCCTTATTAGTGTCTTAAACGGAGTATTCATCACTTAACCATTATTTTTGGTTAAGTATCATTTTGGTAGAGATCAATAAATCTTCTAAAGATGGAGACTTCCCTAAAAGGCATAGGATTACAATCAAATTACAGCAGTAATGATATTCATTACTAAATATAGAGTGGTTATCAATCTTATAGGCGATCCTACAGCACCAAAATAATAGTAACAAAACGGTTTTTGGAAAGAAATCGAGTGATTGACAACATCCTGGGATGGTCATTTTTAAAAACGGTTCCCAACCAATTTACTTTTCACATGATAAAATGAAGGGTGAAAACACCAGGCGCTTGGAGAGAGATTATGGACAATCACAGTAGCTCTGACCGTTCTCATGAGTAGAGAGAGAGATTATGGACACTCACAGTAGCTCTGATCGTTTTCAGGAGTACAGAAAGAGATTATTCTCCTGAGAGATTAAAGTAGCCATGCCCGTGCCAACAGGATTCCTGCTGCACTTGCTCAGAGATCCTCGCTAAAATGTTTGTCGTCATCCTTTGAGGCTGAATCATTCAGATCCATTAGAGAAAACATACAACACCAAGAAAGGACAATCAAACCACCAGCAATGGGTAAATGCTTTGATTAAACTGCCCAGTCCTCATTAGCTAAACAAGGGTGCGGTCTCTGGTATTGGTTTAATTCTGTGCGGGTCAAACTGAGAGGATGTGGACACTCACCAGAGAGCACGGGGCTACAGGATTAAAACCCACTCAGAGAGTCCAAGCGACGCACAAATAGGGGAACTCCTCGTTCCTGGGGCCCACAGACCTCCAAACTCAGAGACCCCCCCTCCACCCCCCCGAGTCACGCACCAGCAGCTCAATCTAAATGGAAATTGGATGAACTGCTTGGAAGTGATCCAGCCATCCAGAACAATTAACCCATATTACCAGCAGGCCTTGAAGGAGTAATTTGACTTCGAATGAGTCTGCTGGAGGGGCAGGGGGGTGCGCTGTGATATTTAACATTGTTAGGTAATAGAACACAGTAGAGGAGTGATGTTTTCCACTGCCACCTCTTTCAGACTTGTTTTGCATTTATTACAGTCTTGTATCACAAAACCACCAAGCTGCAGATCGGACAGTCAAAAACAAAACCCCGTTTTTGAGATATGACAGCATTGCGTCACCATAAGTACAGCCATTTGCTATGCAGGATTACGGTTTAGCTGTCTGTCAAACTGGGCTTATTGATTGCTCTGAATTGTATCAATTGTACCATGCTTTCATGTCCTTTACATACGTACATCAATTCTGGATTGATTTGGAATTATTTAGAATGTCGCATCTCTTTATCACCATGAATCACTTACCGAGGTAAATCTCATTGGAGGCCCATCGAACCCAGGGCCTCCTGTGCATTGTCTGCCGTGGACACAGCGGGAAAAGTGGGCCAGTCTCCACGGCGATTGTCTCAGCCACCCATTATGGTGCTCCAGGCACAGTGTGTTGGCCACGCCTTTTTTCCCTGACCACCGCGGTCCTCCTGCGGGCAAACGGGAGAGATTGATCAGGCTCCTGTCACAGAAACGTCACCAGCTCTGTGGCGATTTCTGAGTCGATACGCATCGCGCCGCATGAGAGACAGGCCCCAATTTTGTGAAAAACCACAATATCTGAGGGGTCGCAACCGAGGGCATCCAGCCAGAATTCTGCAATATTCCAGAGAATTGAAACGGGACTGGAGACCTGTATTTCTGCTCTTTGTGAAAATAAAATAATCTATATTTCACCACCAGACAGATGATTTCTGCAACCAAAAAAAAAATAAAAAAATAAAAAACACATATACATATATATACATATATATATATATATATATAGAAAAAAGAGAGTGTTAACACACAGGCCACAGAGCGTGAAATTTCAACCCGGGCTGAGACTGGATAGGCCAAGCATGGCCGAACAGCCAGACCAAGTCAGGCGACGGGGCAACGTGGGATTTAGGCGGGGAGCGCAGAACGAGAAGATCCCCCAGAAGTCAGATTACTGGATCCTATCATTCTCCACGTGTTAAATGTTAAATGAGTAGCTTCATTTTCCCTGCAAGCTTGGAAGATTTTGAGAGGAGAGAAGGGATGCTCTCTACCATAGGCCCTTGCAGTTTTAAACAGAGGACAGTTTCGTATGGAGGAATAGTCGCATTATCTCGTCTCAGTAGCAGTTCAGTAGCACAGTAAAGAGAAGATGGCAGGAATTAGTTCTAACCCTCGGACACCCTGTCGCAAAGATCAAACGCCCTCTCGTTTCCCCCAATTTTCTTCTGCCAGTTCAGTCCCCTTAAACCATAGAAAGCCATTTCTCTTCCCTTCTGCAGAGAACTATGTTGGGTCTTGTGGAATCTTTGAAATTTGCCTGGCACACTGTATCTGAGACTTATCAGGACGTGTAACAACATTGAGTTGGTTTAGAAATGGGGGGTGGGGGGGGAGAAATACCAATAATAACCTTCATTGTCATTCCACTCTCATTCCTCTCCCCGGCAACAGCTAGTGTGCTGCTCAGCAATATAATCACGCCAGTTGTCAGTTGTCTACCCCAGCTGAGATGGAGTTGATTACTTGGACAAATTTGCAATTTATCGCAGTGTGCCGCAAACGGATCGGGGGGGGGGGGGGGTGTGTGTTGTTGCCTTAACCATAGGGTTTGGTTTTCCCCCCCTGTCGTCTCTGCAAGCAATACATGCAACTGTCGGCCAACGGCCATGTTCGTTTGAGGGGGGTAGTGTTGTAACGGTTTGGTCTGATTTCTGTGCCACAGAAAGCAGTCGAGTTCCTCGCGCTGCTTCGGCGCTGAATGAGAGCAAAAATTTGAAAATAAATCAAATAAACAAGAGCCCACAACCTCCAACCAAACAGAAAGGTTGGAGCACAATGCTCTCGTGAAACAGAACGGAGGCATCGCCTCAAACCCACGGAGTGCCAGCATAAGGTGAATTGCGTTTCAAAGCCCAGTTAGCCTTCACCCAGGGCTATCACTTTGGACTTAATGAGACATTATTTACATACCAAAACTACAGGAAAACCCATTTCCCATGCAACCATTCTCCAGCACATACAGGCAACAGCTAAGGTTGTCTTTTCAGTTCCGTTCATTTCCATTCAGTTCTGTTTTGGTTCAGTTCTTAGGAGCGAATAGGAAGGGGAGAACAGAGACAGGGAAAGAAACTTGATGCATCAAATGTCATTTAGAACTTTTGAAAACCTAATCATACTAAAATCTACCAGAGGTACCAGATGCTTTCACAAGGTTGTTTCGCATTCCGACCATGAAATCTGAAATTAGCATTTATACGTTTTGTTACGTCTGCACCTCAGAGACCGATTCCCACAAATAATCAGATCCAGTATAGACTCGGGTTAAAAGCAAGCGGCAGTTGTATATAAATAACGCTTTGTGTCGTAATGAATTAGCATCATGCACTAAAAAAATACATACATAAATCAAAGAAGAAATGACTAAAAACACACGTAGCTTTGTATTTTTCTTCCCCTAACAAAGACAAAGGGGATTAGGGCCCCCACACTGGCGTAGCTTGCGCTCCACCAGGGAAAGGGTTAATATTCAGAGCCTTTGAACCTTTTATTCAATGCACGTGGGACAGGAAATGCCAGTCACTAATCGGCCCAGGCACTTGAATTTGCATTTGTATCCCCAGAAAACAGCTCCACACTCCAGTGGAATCATTCAGTCGCTTTTAGTAGTCTGCTATTACATTTCATACACTGCTTGTGCATTCACAGATGGGAATTAGTCAAACGCAAGAATGGCATACAATATTATTATTTTTTTTAATTTTTTTTTAAACCCACCGCTTCGAATTTTTCCAACGTTTGGTCATTCATCTAGAATAGTTTTCAAGGTCCCAAATACAAGTTTTGTAGATATAACATATCTGCTTTGTCCATCACGTAATTAACACAACTCTGATTATATGAATATGGAGAAGCCTATTGATAGGCAGTGTTCTGTATGCAGCGTTGGCTCGTTATACAGCCTCAACAGTGCCCTCTAATGTTACCCCACCTGTGCAGCCTTCAGAAGCTACTGACTGAGAAAGGGGACATCCTGGTATGAGAGGCCATCCCTCCATAACCCTAACCCTAAACCCGAAACACCTGCCGGCCCACCAAGGGAAGGGAAAGAGCTTAACTCACACGTCATCCGCATCGTATTTCACAGAGATGGTATATATCAACGAACAAAGGTGTTTGGGTTATGATAATAAAGTGGAAGAGTGCCACCAGACCTCCTAATTTTACGCATTGCAGCTAAAATTTAAAAAGGGAGGTCAGTGAAGAACGGTCAATACCTGAGAGTCGAATATAGCAAGGAAAATACGATTTAGGAAATATGTTGTCCACTAGCACTAGCTTTGACTATGGAATTAATGGGCTTTATCACCTCTTACTGTATAAG
>JAOYSI010060054.1:0-24046 GCA_025775065.1 Hiodon alosoides
TGTGTCTGTGTCTGTGTGTGTGTGTGTGTGTGTGTGTGTGTGTGTGTGTGTGTGTGTGTGTGTGTGTGTGTGTGTGTATTACCTGGGTTGCTTGATATCACCAAGCTCTGACACCAAGGGAAATAAACTCATGCACACACACCACCATTGTTCGAAACGAAATTGTTTTGTGTGTGCAAATCGTCTTGAAAATATTAATTCTGCAATGTCTCAGAACATTCTTACAACCAAGCGAAATCAAAGTTCACTTTTACAGCTAAACACACAGTTGTGTAAATACAGTTAAGAGATTTAATGCAGTAGAGCCAACATTACTATATTTTTGAATTATTTAAATTATTTAAATGATAAATTATTTAAGTAAAGCTGCTACAGTGGTAAAACTCAGTCAAACCCCAGTTCACTACCAGTTACTATTGTGGCCCCGGTGCCAGCTCTTAATCATCCTGTGCTTTGCTGGCAGGGGCTTAGACCTGGTTAACGTGCACCTATTTCATGATGCCTCCAATCTCATCGCCTGCAATTCCAGCCCCTCTGTCTACTCGGCCAACCGCAAGAAGGCCCTGCGGTATGTCATCAGCAGGTCAGTACTCACGCACCGCAATGGAATCCAGCATGCTGTAACTGAGGAAGGCTATAAGGTGCAGCACCTGGTCCTAATTTTACCCTGTTTAAATTAATTTAATTAATTAATTTTGGATGTTCACATGTTTGCTGCCTCCATTTAGGAATACCAATGAACTTTATGAACAAAACTTTCTCTGTCTTTTTTTAGAATATCAGATGGCAGCTGTACTCTCCCATTCTTTCTGTTCGGAGATTTCAACTTCCGACTGGACACCCTCAGCCTGGTTCAAGTATGCCTTATAGCCTGTTTACAATCAGGTCCTTTTCAGACATTGTATAGTAATGAAGATGTGGGCTCTGTGTAATTCAATGACTTTGAGTGTTGCTGATGAGTTGAATCTTTCTTTGCCTGATGTGACTGATTTATGGTGTGTGTATGTGTGTGTGTCAGACTCTGTCCAGGTCAGCTGACATACAGACAGTGAAAAAGGATAGCAGTAATGAGGTGGAGAAAATCATCTGTGAGGAGAAGGACAACAACAACAAGGTAACCCTCCCAGCCCCCCTCCACCATAGAGAGCTCTGCCTGACCACAGACCTGCCAAGCTCCACAGTGCCACCCCATCTCTCAGCTAGCTCCAAGTTATATGCTGTTACCCCATCCCCTTCTCTCAGCATGCGTCCCAAGTTCCACAGCATCACCCCATCTCTCAGCTAGCTTCTCAAAATCCACAGCATCACCCCATCTTTCGGGTAGCTCCTAGTTCCACAGTGTCACCCCATCTCTCAGCTAGCTTATCAAAATCCACAGTTCCACAATATCATCCGGTCTTGTGACTAGTTTTACAAGTTCCAGTGCACTGACATCCCCCAATTTTTCCTCTTTCATCCTCAAGGTTCTTCTACACATTGAAACCAAGCTGTTTGAATATCTGCACCAGGCGGTCTTCAGAGAGGACAATGGCCGAGCGGTGAGCTGTACATCACCAACATTTTACAACCCCCCACCCCACCCCATTTAGTTTGGGTTTGGTTCCTCTGACATCATTACTTTGTGGATTTGACTGACAGTTCTTGTTTTACAGGTTTACACGTCACCGTGATACCCACTACATTTATACATTTAGTGTGTGTCTGACAGCATAGTTTATTTAATAACCATTCATGAAAGAAAGCTTTACAAGGTTAGAGAGAGGGAGCAAAAAATAATAAATAATGTATTTAGATTTTTATGTCATTGGTATTCGTTAAATCTTTCTTCTCTTCTCACAGCTTTTGAAATATGACAAGGAGATCACAGCCTTTCAGGAAGTCATCACAGAGGAGGACATTACCTTCCCCCCTAGGTGAGCCTCCTGCCTGGCCTGCCATGGGCTGCGGGTACCCAGCGATGCTTACATCTGAAGGCAGTGTCCCTTTCTTAGCTACCCCTACAGTGAGGACTACACTAAACCCACGCAGTACATGAACACGCGCTGCCCTTCCTGGTGCGACCGGATCCTCATGTCCCACACTGCCCGCGACGTCATCTACCGGGTGAGTGACGGCCAATGGAAGGTGGGGGCTCCCTGCAATTTCCCGCAAGTCATTAAGGCCATCGTTTAGGTCTTATCATGTTATGTCTGGTGATTGCTTAATTTTGTTGTTTGAGGGATTTGTTAAGCCACCCCCCCCCCCCCCCTCTAATCAGTGGTTTCTGTCAGTTAATTTATGTTCTATTATGAAGATCACTTTGACCCTGACTTTGTTTATGAAGGTTACGAGACAAATCATATCGCTATTTACTGGCTGCATTAATAATAGTGTGTGTGTGTTATGTGTGTGCAGGAAGAAGATGGGGAGAGAAAAGTGGTATACAACACGCTGGGCCCTACCGTGTGCATGGGAGATCACAAGGTAACTTAAAACGTCCTGTTCCACATCTCACATCACATCTCACTTGAACCATATCCTCACCACAGGAAGTCTGCTGTCATTGTGCATTTTTTTTCTCCCTGTAGCCTGTTTTCCTGTTCTTTGCACTGAAGACAAATGGCCATTGAGGTAGAGTCGCTCTGAATGGTGAGTAGTGCTGGGTGATGGAGAGACTGTAGCCTGTAAGGACGTCTGCTTGACCAGACACTATCTCAACGCACAGTGTTGACTCTGGGGAAAACCTACTGCATGAAACACAAATCCTTTACGCTTCCCATTAAGCCATAGTGCAAAAAAAGAAAAGAAAAGAGGACTGATTGATCGATTGCTGTCACCCCCAAGGCTTCCCTGTCCTACTCCCTACCCTTATCCCCATCCAGCTCCTGCCATGTTCCTGTTCCTACTCTGGTTCCTGTCCTGCTCCTGTTCTGTTCCTACTCCTGATCTCTATCTGGCTCCTGTCCTGTTTCTACTCCTGTTTCTCTTCCAGCTCCTGTCAAGTTCTTACTCCTATTCCCCATCAGGTACCCCCTCCTGTTCCCCGTATAGCTCCCGTCCTGTTCCACATCTGGCACATGCCCTGTTCCCCATCCAGCTCTTGCCCTGTTCCACATCCGGCTCTTACCCTGTTCCACATGTGGTTCCAAACCTGATCATGCTCTTGCTTCATGTATTGCTCCTGTCCAGTTCCTAGTCCAGCTCCTCTCCTGTTCTGGCTCCTGTTCCTACACCTGTTCCATGTTCGGCCCCTGTCCTGTTCTGTATCTTGCTCCTATCCAGTTCCTCGTCTGGCTCCCCCTCCTGTTTCCTGTCCGGCCCTCATTAAAATCAATCCCAGAATTTAACTAATCAAAACTTGTGTCTATCTTGCCCTAAGTCTCCTGTTAGCATATCAATGCTGTATTTTTAAAGCAAACTATTTTCCTGCGTAGAGCATTCTAATGAACTTAAGATAACTCTAATGACTTAATTTAAGATCATTGTACCCAAACAGAAAAAATTGCCCTTCAGTTTTATGCATGTTGGAGGGAAAAAAGCCAAATGGAAAAGCGAACCTTAAATAATGACTGCATTGTTTCTTACTTTGTCTCGTCCAGGCATACCGGCATCTGTCAAACAAACTAAGGGTTGGAAATCACGCTCACATTCCGGGGTGGCCTTCAGGAAGTCAGCAGACCAGCACAGATTCCCCCATTTTCAAGCAACTAGCTCTGCGGGATTGTTAGTGTAGCTCGGCCTCTCTAACGTAGCACCCCCGCTCTGAATGCTGCATGTCCTCCTGTGGCTCTCCTCTATCTCCTTGAGCGTGTGTGTGTGTGTGTGTGTGTGTGTGTGCGTGTGTGCGTGTGTGCGTGTGTGCGTGTGTGCGTGTGTGCGTGTGTGCGTGCGCGTGCACATTACCCCTATGCCATGTAGCATTAGTATTGACATTGCCTTATTCAACCAGGGTTGTGTGCCCCTGAATTTCTGCAGCCGACTCTCTCCACCTGGCAGCGCTGTTACGAGATGCAAAACGGGCTGGGTGGTTGTATTCATCACATACGGGTTTAGTCAAAGCAGTATACTGGAGTTTGAAACGCCTGCAGTCACCCAGGTAAAGCGTTCAGTCAAGTGCAAGACTCTCCCTCTGCATCTCAGCATGCTCCATTCGGCTCCTTACAGCCTGCTCTTTCTCAGGCATTGGCCTGTGTATGCCTGCCTTCATGGACCTCTAACAGGCCGGGATGTGCACTGACTGTCTCCTTTTTCCAATTAGCGATCAGACGACTAATATTCCAACAGCTTTTTTTGGCTGTTTGTTTTTATAACTAGTCGATTAAAAAACTCAATAAACAGTTTTTTTTAATGGTCCCAAACAGTGACCCTTGAAAGACTGTGGAAGCAGTGACATGTGTGATCATATATTCATATTATAATCAAGGTTTTCATTTATTTTAGAAGTTTATTATTTTTAAATTAATATTTCGTCTAATGTCAACTGAGGCATGTAAACTAACTAAACAGAAACACAACAAAGTGAAGCTGCTATTTTCATGCACTGTGGGTTCATTTAGTCTGTTCTTCCATATCCAGAAATCATTGGCCGGAGAGCGATTGGTGAATTTACTATTGTACAGAGATTGTTGCTGCAGGTATCAGATTCTCAGCTACAAGCAGTGGATGTCTTGATGTTTTTTTTCCTTTTCTTTCTTGCCATAAAGTTTCTGATAACAATTTCTTTACGTATTCCTTGTCTATTGGTGAACTGTTTATGCCGACGATATTTAAAAACTAGTTAATGGAACATCAAGATTCATTCACAGCTGCATAGTTTACTTTTAGAGCATTTTCCACTTCACCTTAATAGGTTGCACTGTGCTGGGGTCTATTACTGCTGTCACAACAACTGCTTTATAAAGCTAAGTCATCGACGAACTTACAAGACCACTGTAAATAAATTGGTCTGTCGAAAAAAGCTGCAGTTGCTGCAGTGGATTTTGTTTATAAAATGGCACAATTAAGTGCATTATTTTGTAAAATAATAGGTGGTATTTTTGCACTCTTGATTGATTTGCACCAACAAATGTCATTGTGCTGATACTATCCTTTTTCTCAGAGTGATTTTAAAATCCCACTTCAAACTGAAAAATCCACTTTCTAAATGAACATATTCCAGTTTCATTCTCTTCTCTGGTGCATTAGTTCTCCTTATTATCTGTAGGACTTCTCATAGTCATAGTACAAACTGTTTAGTGCTTCTGTGTCATGAGCTTAAATTTAATTATTTTTCTTTAGAAGATAAAGTTTTTTGTTTTTTTTACATTTCACTCAGTGAATGTGATTTAAATGGGAACGTTCCTCAGGTGAAAGGGCTTTGTACGCACCCACAGATGTACCAGTGCATGTGGAAGTGGCCCCCTGTTTTACAACTGTGACCATTTTTTAACATTATTTCAAATTCTTGTATTTCATATTTAATTCTGTCGTGCTTCTGAATGGTGAACAATGTATTTTGTTTGGACTAGCTAATTAAGATAATAATTTATTTTATGAATGGACATTAATTTGTACTCAGGCACTGTCAGAGCTGTGCACTGTATTAGGCTTTGTTTCAGTTATTTAAAAGGCTTACAAATTGTACAAGTTGTTAATTTTTTTTTTCTACTCTGGTTGTAAAATTTTGCAGCAGTCATGATCCTTAATTCATGATTATAAGGATTTAACTGCTAGATAGTCTGGAATAATTGAAGAAAATCGAAGCAAAAAGGCAATGGTTCCATGCAGCATAATGCGAAGATCATTAATGATATAGCATTGAATTTGGATTCCCTCAAGTGGTTCTTAAATTTGTTGACAATCAATAATCTGTCTTAATCTGTAAAAGTGGGGGCACACGGCCCATTTGTCATTTATGTGTGCACATTTATGTATATTTATAGTGGCGGGCACTAAAATGTTAAGGCTTGAACTGGTATCCTTTATTGGCAAAGATTTCAGCGTAGTTTATTTAAATAAATTTGTAGGTGACACCACTTAAAAATGCTTTTTAGACCTGCGCTTTTGTGCATGTAAAGGCTTACACAGTCACTCCTGCAGCGACAGACTGTAAACAGCATGTCTTTCTTCAAAAGCTTTCATTGAGTCTGCGTATAATGATTTCTACAAACACGCTCACAAAGTTTCTCTGTCAAACTGCAACAATTTTGAAAGGCAGGAAGTAACAGCAGAATTGATGGTTGTGTCTTCCTGCCTTAGGTCTTGATAGACAGTTGACTTGCTGACAACTTTGGCTTTAAAATGTTTGGCTTTTAAAAAACTTTTTTATACATTATATCAAAGAAAAATGGCCTCTCAAGTGGCTTGATTCCAAACCAATTGGCTGAGTGTCGCCTGGATGGATGGAGTTGGTGTTGAACCTCCCGTCTTCTTGCAAAATGGTGACTCTTGTCTGTTTCCTGGGAACCTGCTGGCTGCCAGTGTTGTTCACCAATCAGCACTGAATGTGTTGTTTGGGTTGCGTAACCTGTATACAACGACGAGTAGAGACCGGACGAAAGACCGGACGGAGACCGGACAAAATTCCACTCCCATCTGTTTCTTTACTTAAAACAACATTGAAAAACAATGTAACAAGTAATTGATATCAGTGCCCACCACTTACTAAATACGTATTGGCCTCACAAAAGAAAAACACTAAATTTATGTAATAAATTAATTATATATGTGTATATAGTAAAGATTTCCTAACAGCCCAAGATTAATTGTCAACAAGCTGTAAATATGCTTCTCTCCATCTCCACCTCCAACAGCACAGCTTTGAAAAAATTAACATTGGTGTCTTTGATTGTAAGTTGTTGAACGTCTGTCCTAATTTGACATAACTAGCACTTTCACATGTCCTCAGGCACTATCCAGAGGGTCGGGGCACTCATTGGCAACATTGGCTGGACCAGGCGTTTCTACAGGCTAAATGGCTTTGTCTAACATCAAACATGAAGTTCTCGCTAATTGTTTAGAGTATGTGGTTCTCAGAAAAAAATTAAAATTCTAGCCGAAAGTCTCAGGCATACTCCTACAGATGGCAATGTTTTTCCTGGCAGAGTTAAGCCGCCTGCCAAAGGAAAATACAAAAATAAATGAGACGTTTAAAATGATTCCTCAAGGTGAAATGGGACGGGTGTTTTGAAATGTAAGATTCTTAATAGTTGTTCTGATCAATAGCAGTTTGAGAGGAGAAGTAAGCTGGAATTATGTTGTTCAGAATCAGATCCCCAACACTGTTAAACCTAAAGAAGACTAATGGTTTCCTGGTACCACTGCATCAGATTGATCTGCAGTGCATAGCAAATGGGACATTGAAAACAGAAATGGTTGAAAGTTGTTCATAGTGCAACCTGGGATCAATTCATGAGAATTTCATCTCACAAAATGTCAATTAAGCAAAATAAAATTGCCATGTTATACTTTGTTTGGTAATATCTAGGAAATTTGTAGCTATCAGTTTGGAAATAGATATTAGTGTTTGTCTATCCATTTTTATCTTTCGATAGCGAAAAATGTAATACTTTTTATCACAGGTAAAAATCGAATTCAGTTTGCAGCATCAGGGGATTATTGTATATTACATGGTAATGTTTAATTGTGTATTCCCTCACATAAATTGTATTTAAACATAGTCTATGGCTATGACTTAATATGACTCCTCACTTTTGTGTTAATCTTGCTTTGTAAACCTTTGTAAACTTCTGTTCTTCTATTTGTATCTTTTATTAAGGTGAAGGTGGGATAGTCAGGTGTAAAACTGATGAGGGTGCATCATTACAAAATTAAAAAAAACATACGTTATTAACTTATTTTGCTTCCCCTGCTGTTCTTACGGATCAGTTGCTGTGCTGATGTTTTTATCATCACTCCTTGTTGTGATATGCTAGGCCAAGAGCATTGGGATTCACTTACTGTGGTGACATCGGCCATTTCAAAGATTTTCTGCCCTTCCTTGGAATTTTGTTAAAACTGGGCAGTTGTCAAGGTTTAACAGGCCACTGTACATCTTTCATAAAGTTATTGGGAGTTTACCCTTACCATGAAAAAGTGGAACGTGGACCAGGGTGCGTGACTGGATGTAGCACCATATTCTCTTCATTTCATGAGAGATATTTGGAATTTAACGTATATTAATTAAATCAGTGAATCATTGAGACCTGAATGTATTCAACCAAATGGGCAGCCACTTCAAATGTAGCTGCAGTTTTTGACTTTAGCTTGTTGCTACATCTATAATTTCCATGCATTGAAATGATAACTTCTTGATCTTGACTTTCAATATTTCAGAACTGGGAGTGGGCACTGACCGTTGGTTTTAGATACATTCTTCAATAACAAAGGATTACACAAGCCAGCAAACTATTCAATTTGTTAAGCACCTCAAGAAGCGGGCTGGTAGTCTTACTGGGACTGTAGTTGGCCACAATTTCTGGGCTTTTCTGGGCTCATCGCTAAGAGATGCCTCCTGTCAGCTTTCCAGGTTCCTGCAGACTTTGTCTTTCCTTTTGGCGCTAAATTTATAATTCTTGCTGTGTAGCTTACAGAGTGTAAAAAGATACGGGTATCTTGAAGGTGACTAGGATTGGAAGGGACGTGTGGTGGCAGGATTTGTAGCAATGAGACACATAAGCACTGGTGATTCTAAATTAGGGAAAAAAACAATAAAACAATTTGCTTTTCCAAAATGTAAATAACAAAAAAAAAAAAAAACCTGAACGTGATTTAATTGATGCTTGGCTTTTTGGCCTTTATACATACGTGCAGCTACAAAAGCCTGGTTAACTGCCACATGTTATTTCCAAGGTAGTTTATTTGAAGTAAATGAAATACCTCGTTCCTTGGTGCTGATTTTTTAGTTTTGTTCATCCCATCACACAAGTCTGTGATAGTTGGTGGTTTTTGCATGGTCGCTATGAGGTTACATTTTCAACCTTGTTTAACCATCCACTTACTTCTGACACATTATTATAATGCCTGGGGTTTCTTAGCCAGTAAGGAATAATTCTGCACCATAACCACTTATTCTTATTCTGGATTTTATTATATACTTTCTTCATTTATTTATATACGTAGGTAGCTGAACTGAAGGCTCAAGATTTGCTCTGTTAAAAAACGTTCCCATCCAAAAAAAAAGAGGGCCGTAAGGCAGTTACAGTCAGCCACATGAAGTCCAAATAACTATAACTATAAAGTCACCCAAGCTCCAATATAATAAATTATTAACTTTATTGTTTAGATCTCCTATTTACAGTCATGGAAATCAGGTAATCAGGTGGTTGAATGGCATAATTTTATACATTGTCACTATCACAGATTTACAATTTCAAAAATGTACATGTGAACATTGCCCACACCGGTCTAAAACCAAACGGTGCAACGTTGGGTTAGAATGTTTGAGATGATCAGAGATCTGCTTTTTGTACATAATTAACATTAGAACAAAGTGAATGTTAGTGTGACCAAACGTTTTCTCGTATTTTAAGTATGATGTTTGTATTTTTGTGTGTTAGTGTGTGTCAGGGACATGGTTAATAGCAGAGGTTTGAGCCTATAGTTCAGTGATTACATCACTTAGTGCAGAGGTTCTCAAACTGGGATCTGCGGACCCCTAGTGGTCCTTAGAGACTACCCAGGGGGTCCGCAAACTAAGTAAATTTTACACACTTTTGTCAGTCAGTTTCTCAGTAGGGTGTCCATGATTAATGTTGCATGTGGAAAAGGGTCTGTCAACAAAAAAAGTTTGAGAACCCCTGACTTAGTGCATCCATATCATATGAATGTGGTGGTGAAGAAACGGCAGTGTTTAGTAAACAGTGTGTGTGTGTGTGTGTGCGTGCATTTGGGGTGTTTGTATGTGTGCGTATATGAGTATTTGTACGTTAAGTGTTATGCATGTGTGTGCGGGTGCGTGTGCGTTTATGTATCTGTATCTGTGGGTGCGTGTGTGTGTGCATGTGTGTCTGTGTCTGTATCAGATGTGGTGTGGTCCAAGCCTGAGCACAGAAAAGGCTCTGCGGTGCTTGCGCAGCAGCAGTCGTATCTTTTCGTCATCAGAGTCGGGATCAAGGGGCTTGTTGTACTCCTCATCCTCCACCTCATTCTCTGAGGCGTCGCCCCCTTGCTCCCCCCGGGACACCTGCGTGGAACTCGGCTCCAATGTGCTCTTTTTCCGCCACTTGGTCCGTCGGTTCTGAAACCACACCTGAGGAGGTAGATCCACTCATTGAGTCTACCTATACATCATTGTTAGCACCAGTCAGAGAACATTTACAACTCTGCACAGCTTGTGGCTTTTATATGTGTATGACATTTTATAATGATTAGATTTGATATATTGAAATACAACTCAAAGGCTAAGCTTTTGCATATGTTTTATTTGATGTATGCCACACTGTAAAAAAAATATATTTTTTTTTTATATTTTCATAATATATGGAGTGGACACATTAATACTATGACTTGGCAATAGGTAATGTGAATATGGGTTTGTCTATCACATGCCCAGTGAGTGCCTGTGTTTTTCAGTCCCAGGGCTGGCTAACTTACCTTCACCTGGGACTCGGTCATGCCCAACGAGAAGGCCAGCCTCGCCCTTTCCGGACCAGCCAAGTACTTGGTTTGCTCAAAGGTTTTCTCCAGGGCGAAGATCTGGTGGCCACTGAAGGTTGGCCTGGTGTGCTTCTTCCTGCCAGTCCCATCGCCAAAGTGCCCACTGCCTGGTGAAAGAGTACACAGCGCCTTATTAACACACAAAGAACCCAACCCAAACAAATTTTTCTCGTAACTAACTACACTGTTTCTCCTTGACATCAGCAGGCTAGGAGCCAATCACCAGGCTGGGCTTCACTCTTAATACTTAATACTTAATACTGAGGTGACCTTTATTAAAACCAGAACACAAACATGAAAATTCTATTAAGTATGTCAAAGTAAACCAATCAGTCTCTTTTTATGTATTTTGCAAAATTGAGGATTAAAGCATGACCATATGAAACAATATTGTGAGATATTACATAATTATAGTGCCATAAAATCTGTATATATGTATATATACATATATATTTGTATATGTAGATACAAACATGTCATTCCCTAAAAAAAATGCTAGTTATTTTTTTTTTAAACAGAAAGGATTAGAGGCACATCATTAGTGAATCAGTAAAGGTTTGGGTTTTTCTTCAACTGTCTTTCCTAAGTTTCATTTGGGAGGCTTCCAAACTCAATATGTTTTAATGAAATTACTAGTCTCAGATAGTGAGCCATACAGTTCTAACAAAATATACATTTAGGAATTTGCTAAAGTTCAAATTATGACATATCAAATTAGAAGTGGAGACATATTTACCAGAAAAGTGGTAATTGTATGAGTATATATAAAATGTTAATTTTAATATACTAGTCAAAGTGCTAAATGTATTAATTTAATTAATATAGCAGGCGGTCTTATTCAGAGCGTCTTACAGTGCCATAGTTCAAAGGTTTGAAAAATCTGATTTTAAAGACAAAGTGCCGGTTTGATAATATTTCATAATATTAAGATTTCAGTATTTTGTATGCTTTTAGATATGCATCATTTTAAAATGTTATGTAATTGCAATGTATCCTACTATTTTAATGAAAATAACATAAATAAACATAGTGTTGTAATGCAGTTTTCTGATGCTTTATCACAACTCTATCTATGCTATCACGAATTTCTAATTGAGATTGAGTGTGTGAAAATAGTCCTCTGCTGATTTGACTTCAATAAACAATAAACATATAAAATGAGTATACATGAGATTAAAACAATTTTTTGTTTGTAAGTTAGTTTTGAACTGAAAGCGATACCTGTTTGTTTCAATGATGCAAAGCATCTGTTTTATATCATAATCTTTACTATTATTGATCGTTATTAATTAGTTGTTAAAGTACAAGGTTAATCATAAATCAACTTTAAATAAATGTGAGTAGTGATTTCTTGGCTGAAGCCTCAGTAATAATGGAAAGTGTCTGCACAGCTGAGGGTGGCTGTGTTGGAGTTAGCATAGACTCACTGCTGCTGCACTGCTGCCTTGCGCCTCTCCACTCGTACCCGGCCTCCCCCCAGCTGGCGCTCCCCCGGCCCTTCAGTGGGCACTCCGAGCCGGGCTTAGGAAAGCCTCCGGGCGAAGGGTTGTAGTCCCGGTTGTAGTAGACTCCTGGGGTGGCGACAGACCCGAACCCGGCCACCGAGGAATAGCCCGAGAGCAGGGCTGCATTGGGGCTGCCCATCATGGAGCGGCTCAGGATGTCGCTGATGCCGTGCGGCGTGCCGGCCTGCAGCGGGCTGTTGAGGCCTGGGCTGTGCTTGTAATAGGAGTTCTGTACAGAGTACTGGCACACGGGGGCCTTGATGTCTGAGGGAAACTGGTTCAGGCTGTTGTTGAACAGGAAAGAGGCAGGCATGTTCGGATCCATGGGAGATGCCTCCGTCCGCAGCTTTCTCCGCACGCGCCGGCTCAGTTTGGACCCAACATGAAAATTCCCGCTTCTGTCCGTCAGGGTTCTCTCTCTCTTTCTCTCACTTCTATTGGGCTGGTGAGTGTTCAGAAGTGTCTTCTGTGTTTCTGTTTATTCCTGCGCGTTCCTCAGTCTCATGCAGTCGGGTTTTTAAAGTGATGTCTAATGGCAAAAAAGCTCCAGTCCGTATGAGGGGACTGCCTCAGAGATGCCCTGGGTATTTGTGAGATGCGAGCACAATGGTGGCAGAATAAAGCAAATGCTTTCCTCTCCCTTCACCAGTCTCATAACGTTCTGTGATAATTCCAAGGTAAACATAAGGTGTTATGTTTCCGCAGAAGTAGTGCTTGCATGGCTCCTTATGGCATATGCCTCTTTGAGGAACTTCCTTGCAAGGTAATAAGTAAATACCTTAAAGAGGAGGGACACCATCTTGATATAGACTGGCCCCATTAGAATGCAGACAGGGATTGGCTAGGGGTTAAGCGTGCTGCCCCTTTTCAATTGGCTGCTCGGCAAAGGGCGACCATTTATTGGATGGGAGCAGATTAATCGTTTTTTTAAAGGGTATAGTGGAAATAAGTGGATTTTTGCTATCCTGCCATAGCCACAACCTATATTGCGACAATACAGCGAGGAGTGGTTCTGCTTTAACTTGAGATCTGAATGTGGTTCTTCTGGCTCCCTTCACCTCAAGGTCATCTTAAGGCCTGAGAATTTGATTGAATTAATCAAAAACTGTACAGTGATCAGTACCATTTTTGTGTATGCTCAAGTTTTCTTTTATGGTTGTTCTTATGATGTTTCAAACTATGTATAAAACCAATGTGGTATTTATATCAGAGTAGTTACGTGTTTTCAATCAATATCTGTTCTTGGAATCTAGATATAACCTTTGGTCTTTGAAGAACTCTGTGGAAACTTAATTGGTTAAGACTCAGAATTAAACGCAATGAATTGTGGATGTTTTTGAAGGTGCAGTGGAAGAGGCTAAAGATTTCAGATAAAGATAATTTCACGTGTTAATGCTACAAACACATAATATTTGTATACTCATAATGATAGTGCTACTGCTGTATGAGTCAGACAATGTGCAGTTGATGCAAAAAGAAGAAAGGATTTCACAACTGTATGAATTTACTTTTGTTTGCTTCAAATATCTGTGTGTGTGCGTGTGTTACAGTGACCCATGGACCTGTCTGCCATTAGCAGTGGCAGCTGATAAATCAATCTGAGATATTTGTAATATAGATCTATAATGAATCAGAGACTAAGTCATTACAACAAATCAACATAGCGTCCCCTCTGATTAGGGCACCGCCCATTAATTAATTAATGTCATCACAAGCGTTTGGAACTACTGTTCAGGGAATATTACATCTATGCCACTATACCAGTTATTTTATGCCTCTTGTACTTCAATAATTAAAGTAGAGGATGTCCTTAATATGTCTTTTTAATTTCTGATTCTGCCAATCCTGGTAGGCATTTGTCTTTTTATTAGCAGAACCCATCTCCAAAATAATGTATTTAACAAAAGACTAGTCATTTAGTGTCCCTAAACACTATCCTCTCCAAACCAAACGGGCAAAACCGGTTTGGTCTTTGATGACACCCAGTGGTTAACTAACAGAGTCAACGAAGAGAATAAACCGCAGCCATTTAAATTCAGAGCATTTCATTTCCAACGACCAAACTCATTTTCACTTGGTGTCAAGAACCGTTAACAAGATGAATTTGTCTTAATTAAATTTATTCTAGTCGGAAAGATACTGGTTACGTGATCACAGTTTTCTCCACCCTCCTCCAGCCAGTCGGTCGGCTAAGGCTACTTCAGACATACATTTTTATCTCAAATAAATATAACCTGAATGTTAATTTAGTATCAAGGACTGGTTGCGCACCATCTACATTACTAATGACCTTTATCAATATTACGTATATTCATTGTATATTGTGTTTCAGCGTTAAAAGTTTTTCCCGGAGCCCTCTCAATATTTTTCCCCAACAATTTTTATTTCGCTTAATTTGTTTCGGATTCTCCTGTCGAGTAGGCTACCGTAGGTAGTGGCTATTTTAATCTAACCTATTGTAGCGTTTTAACAAGAGAGCTACTTCTCTGCGTAGTTATAAGTATGAAACAGACACCGATTTCTCAGTAAAGAATGCTCTTTAATTCGCGTATGCGCTTACGACCGTCTTGACAAAGACAGAACTGGCAGCGGAAAGAACTGAACTACCATACAGAAGACACAGAGAGCACTCACCTGCACAGATAAACCCGTTCGCGGTGAGGGCAATGAACCTTAACGTTACAAACTCATAACATGAGTGTTAACCAAACAACACTTATGCCTTGAACATTAAACACAACTGGCACATAGAAAACATTATTTACATGGTGGAAACTGTCGGAAGCTAGGTTGCCCTGCAGCCCCCGCGAGGGTGGCTACAGTCCATAGCAACGGGGAGACGCACTTCGGCATCCCCGTTACACTATTTATCCGATCAGACTTTACAACTGTCGGATTTTCGGGTTTGATGAATCGCTCGTGATGTCTTTAAAGGTGTAAACAAGGAATTGTAGGAAAAGATTCCTTAAAAAGTTCCTAACCCCGAAACTTTGATGCATGACCACAATGTCCTTAGCTGCTGCGTTTCAGGTGCGCGTTTCACACAAGCTTTCATCAGTTATTTCATGTTAACATCCAGTAAAACACGTGTTTTATGGAAGAAAATGATAAGGAAGTAAAGTATATGGTGTGTGTATTCTCTAAGGTAATATCAAAATACTAATCAAGAATGTAATCAGTCTAATACGCTGAAAATGAAAGCCACAAAGCATGAACGGTTAGGCTAGACAAGAGCACAAATGCACTGATATCCTGTAAGGAAGTATCAAATACAGCATGCAATGTAACCAATAATTTTTTAATAAGACCAAGAGAAGCGCAGAAATAATGTTGTAATTGATCAGTGGAGACTGGAGGAGTGAAGAGGTAATGGTGTACTGGGAAAGGGGAATTGGAACAAGGCCAGTGGGTCTGGAGCAAGGCCAAGATAAGAAATAATGGTGTATAGAAATAACGGGGTGAAATGTCAGGAGGGGTCTGAAATTTAGCTCCACATCAGGAGGAGCTGAGAGATAGAATAAAAAATGATACACTGGGGTGTAAAGTAGTCTTTTCTTTTTTGTTTTTGTTGTGGTTGGTCTGTCTCTGTTTCTGTCTCTGTCTCTGACTCTGACTCTGTCTTTGTCTATTTTGGGGTCTTGTGTAAGTAGGACCAGCTCGGTTTGCTGTATGCTTTTGTCTGTCCTGATTTTGTTTTTTGAAAACCTTCTTTTAAAAAAGAAAAATTATAAATCAAAGAACCAACGTTTCCAAAGCCTGGATAAAGGGGCAGCTGGTGGAGTAGAGGTTAAGGTTATACTTAAGATGCTTGATAGCAAGATACTTAACCTTAATTGCTTCAGTAAGTATCAAGTGGATGAATGCAGAGATTGTAAGCTGTATATCGCTTTTCTGGAGAGAAAAAAACGCCTGCTAAGTATCTAAGTTGTAAATTGAACAAAATGAAAAAATAGTGATATAAAATGAGGTTTATACGAATGTAGATTTATATTATACAAAACCTAAAACAGTACATTCAGCAGTTTTTTAAATAACAAGGTAAAAGATATTGTAGCGACCTGGGGTGTAAGAGGTAGTCGGAGGGGCTACCCCACGTTCTGGGGTGACGTTATCCGTCTGCAAAAGCAGGAGAGTTCATTGTAAGGGCGGGAGACCATGTCAGGGGTTGGAGAATTAGTAAGGGGGTGACACCAGGTAGGGAGAGTGAGAAGTGCATGGGGTTCCCCCCCTCTGGTGTCTCAGGAGGAGATAAAAGTAATGTGACGTGTGTGGAGTAGGGGTGGGCAATACTGGAACATTTGGTATCGATCCGATACCAAGTAAATACAGGGCCAGTATTGCCGATACCGATACTTTTTACTTTTAACAGCATGCACATGAAGTTGCATGTACTTTCCTGTAGGAGAAGGCAGTGTGTCATGATTTATGAGGTGAATGCATCATTAATATGCTCAATCTGAATATAATTTCATAATCACTAAAAGATTTTGTGATTTGTGCTCTCAACGTGCCTGTAGTTAGTCATGTGTATGTTCAAACCCAGGACAGATTTTAAGCACTTTGAAGCAAAAATAAAAAATATATATTTTTATTATTACTGTAAAAAAAACTGAATTTGCACAAAATTATTACTGGAGAACAATGAATGTTTTAAAACGTACATTTTTCTTTTATGCAGTCTGAGGTTTTTGATAATATAATAATAATATAATAACAAAACATAATTTAAACACCTTAGTATCGATATTTTTATGTGAATATCGATCCTTTTGATACAACACCAGTATCGAAAGTATCGATCCGCCCACCCCTAGTGTGGAGAGAGTAGGAGAAAGTGGAGAGTGAGGAGTGGATGACAGCAAGTAAAAAGAGTAAACTAAGAAACGGTGAGAGAAAGGAGGGGAAACGAGGAATTAGGGAGAGAGAAATTGTTAAACGTATGTGCTACAGAGGCTCAAATAATGCCAACTATCAGATGCGATCAACAAGTTTTCCCGGCTGTTATTACAACGCATACCAAATACCACACCAAATAAAAATTAGAAATTTCTTCGGGGACTCACCGCGAACGTTACAATATGTTAACACCGCAACAAATCATTTTGATCTGTATTGTAACGTACACGGTAAGCCTTCTGAACGCTGTTGTTTCCGTTTACAAAAACGTGACACCAATTCCAGGAAAGGGACGTAAAAAAATGGGATGGTCAAATGTCGTGTTGAATATTCCATATATTCGATGCATTTGTTGGATGTGTAGTTATGTGTTTTGAAACATAGAGGAAAAATATCAGAAAGCTCATGGTTTTCTTCAACTATTAAGAGCTTACGTAATGCATCGCTACTGTAAAATCTGTGAAGTGGAATTGAATGTTTACAGAGGTTCAAAGTATGCTACATAGATGCCTAAACCCTGAAACCCTGTTGTGACCTCACCTCTGCAATATCCTATTGCGTGATGAAGACAAGCTTTGCATGAAGGATTAAAACATTTTTGGGGGGAAATTACGCAATGAGGTATTAATGGTTTGTTTACTTTCCATACTGTAACAGGGAATATCCAGAGTTTACCAACTGGCCTCAGACAGACAGTGAAACAGACAGTTTTTTGGATACCATTTCACACAGTTGCTTCCCCTCCTGAAGTACATCGAATCATTAAAATTTTTGATGAATACTGATATTTTTATGTGAGTTGGAGGAACATAGGCAGCAGTATAAGAGACTCCCACATTTCTTTACTGACAGGTTTATGCAATTTAGAAACATAGTTGTTCTTGTACACTTCCCAAGAGCAGGAGCAGATTTGAGAGGTTCACGATAAAGCACCTGACTGTGAATAGACATGGTAAGAATTGTACTTTTACTCAAATTATGAAGAATTTGCAAACGGTCTTGCAAAAACCTGTACCGTTGCCTCGACACAGCTTGATTGTTTACCATCCCAATCTATATCCTGCACTGGTTATAGATAGGGTGGGTATGTGACATTTAAAAAATAACAGTAGTAGATGCATTTGTTGTGTTTAAATGGCGCTGAGATGATCTATTGATGTTTTATAACATGTGTATAACATGTTTTATTCTGTTAACTAATTTATTTCTGGAATACAATCTGGGCAAGGATTTAGGCTTTTAAATAGGCAAATGTCTCAATTGCCAGTCCACAAATATAACCGTTTGAGCCAATAAAAGATCAAATAAACCATTAAAGTCACCTACAAATAAAGTCACCTACTCTGACTGTCATTTTTCTTTTTGTAGTGTCATGTGAATTAAATTTATTATGAAAATGATGCTTCTGCAAAAGTAAGGTTGTCAAAATTATAGGACTTCTAGTAGGAGATGCATGCCCAAAAGGCCCCATTTCAAAGTCAGGATTCGATTCTTAGACTCCATTACATAAATTATATATATATTTTTTCATACATAAAAGGCCTGATTATAAAAAAGGGGCATGTGTAGCAATGGGGTTAATTTAAAAAAAAAAAATGGGGATATTAAAAATCCAGAAGAAAAAAACTAAACGCTAAACCTCAATGATCCAAAACTGAGGAAGACAAGGGAAGTCTTGCTTTATAAAACTAGGCAGTAACCACCTCCCACCTTCACCTAAAAAAAAAATCCTGATATGGAACATTTGTAGTGGCAGAGGGTGGCTACAGAAAGTGAAACAGACTGATTCTGAAGTATAACCACCACTTATCGTCATTCTACTAAAACAGTTGGGAAAATCCTGTAAATTAACTCCCTGAGCCCAGAGGCAGCTGAGAGAGCTCATGGAAAATAACATTATAGTAGACAGAGAGTATATACGGAATAATAATAACTCCTTTAGAAAGAAGCCTGGGACCCCTGGCCTTCCACCCGGGTGCTGTAGGGTCCATGGTATCCCTGAGCCTGGGGGCAAGATGTGCGTCCCGGGATGGGAAGACCTTTAGGAATAGGCTGGTGTGCGCCAGAGGGTGCGCCTGTGGGTGAATCGTTGTGCCCTGCAGTGGGAAGGTGCCCTCTGTGTGGGTTTTACTGCTGTCCCGCTCTCCAGCCAAGCCCTGCCACCCTTCGCCATCTCAGACCTCACCAAAAACCCTGTATACTACCCCTTCTCAGGCTCTGAGCTGCAATTCTTGGTCACTTCACGGGGCAGGCTGGACTTCATGGCATGCAACGGCCAACGGTTCCATTAGCTGGGGGGGTGGATGTGACGCAGCCCTTGTGGGCTATGATCAACTTCTACGGTCAGACATGTGCTGTGCTTTTACTTGTCCTGATACGGGTGTGTTTGTGAGTAATGGGAATTAAATTAATTAAAGTAAAATGGTTAATTAAATAAAAGTGAGTGTACTTACCCTTTGTGTTACTGGCCAATAACATTGTGTTGGGGCTCCTAAAGTCACTGAAACAGCAACAGATACACTTCGTTATTAACATTTCTAAAGAAAAAAAATGAATGTACGTGACCCACCTAAAGTAAATCCTGTATCCCTTTATTTACATTTTTATTTGCCAGGCTCCAAAGAAAAGAAGCAGCTGTTTGGTGTCCGAATGTCCTGTCCTGTCCCACCACTGCCTTCTGTCTCCAATGGGGACAACCACCTATGTGTATTCAAGGCAAGGCTGTTTTCACTCTGTCCAGGACCATTGGAGCACATGTAGGCTCACCTCTCCAACACCGACAGCAAGCTGACATCTGGTCAGTGTAACATCACGTGTGTCTGTGACTCTCAATTGTGTCACTGGTCTTGTAATATGTGTAAAAGATAACTGTGAGTCTAGACCACTGTAATGAAAAATAATATTTACTTTTTAAAAACTTTTTACATGTTTGAGTATAAAATCCTTCTTAGTACTTAAAAAAGACAATTAAGAGAGTCCAGGAGCGTAAAATATAAGGATTTATTCAGTCATACGGATAAATAATTGTATTTTGAAGCGACTATTAAGATCTCCCTTAGCTTAGCCTGGAAAGGCGGTACTCACATATGTTGATTGTAACTGGGAGAACATAATAGAAGCATATAATCTAGGTAGTTTAAACCAACAGAGCATCTATACTTTCCTATTATATAGTTATTTAGTTAAATGAAGAAATTCAGGTTAAGTTCTTTACTGAAGGGTACAACAGCAGTAACCTCTCCAACACCGACAGCAAGCTGACATCTGGTCAGTGTAACATCACGTGTGTCTGTGACTCTCAATTGTGTCACTGGTCTTGTAATATGTGTAAAAGATAACTGTGAGTCTAGACCACTGTAATGAAAAATAATATTTACTTTTTAAAAACTTTTTACATGTTTGAGTATAAAATCCTTCTTAGTACTTAAAAAAGACAATTAAGAGAGTCCAGGAGCGTAAAATATAAGGATTTATTCAGTCATACGGATAAATAATTGTATTTTGAAGCGACTATTAAGATCTCCCTTAGCTTAGCCTGGAAAGGCGGTACTCACATATGTTGATTGTAACTGGGAGAACATAATAGAAGCATATAATCTAGGTAGTTTAAACCAACAGAGCATCTATACTTTCCTATTATATAGTTATTTAGTTAAATGAAGAAATTCAGGTTAAGTTCTTTACTGAAGGGTACAACAGCAGTAACCTCCTAGGAGGCCATCTTTTGGCTAACAGTCCAATACCTAAACCACAATGCCACACTCCTTTCCAGCACCACTGTAGTGTTCTGTGGGAACCTGCTGTGGCCCCTATGTATTTCCATGTCTCTCCATGTTCAAAGGCAGATAGAAAATAGGTTGTGGTTGTGGTGTATGATGGTGCCTCTGTATCTTCTTCTTCAGAGCTGACAAGGGACTGCATTGTCTGTGTGTCCGAGAGGTCCTGCATCGTCCTGAACTGTGGCCATCAGTACATGTGCCTCCCATTTGCCACTAGAGTGTGCACCGGGTTCGGGAGCTGCTCGTTGTGTCATCGGCATATGACATCACTCAAATTTGCCACTGCAGACCTGAGTGTCTGACCTTCGGACAACAGGCAGGGAAAGGACAATTACCACTGGAGGAGCTTTTTTGGGCCTCAAGGAAGTCCCGAAAAAAAGACTGAAAGAATAAGATCTGCAATGCAATGATTTTTGCTCCTACAACCCTTCACAAGGGGCAGAATCTACTCTACTCTTTATAGAACTACTGGGTTCCTTTATGTGGGTTGAATATTCACAGGTTCTGCGGAAGTTCAAAGGACTTGCACAAGCCAATTTTTAAACATCAATCCGCATAACCGTATAACCGCAACAATCTGTTTTATAGTGTAACATAGTATTTTATAACTTTTAATATAAACTATTTATGACTTTCCAAACGACCCTCTACTAGTACATCCTACCAGGCCTATATGCAGTTTTTTTTTTCATCAAATATGATAAGGCCATACCTGTTGGGGATTTTAACAAGCATGTCAACTATGTTACAGATCTGCTGAAAACAGTATTCATGTCTGTTATGGAAGGGATTAGACCACATTTTCTCTCCATGCCCCAGTTTATCCCTGAGACAGGACATGAATAGGTGTGACATTCACCCCCTCTGATATAATAACCAGGCTAAGCTAACCAGAGATAAAAGTCCAGCGACACAAAGGAACCAGCTTAACCTCCCAGGCCGTAGTCTTAGAAAGCAGATCCTGCCACCACCAGACTATGCAACAGTTTCATCCCACAGGCTGTAAGGCTCCTCAACAGTCCGAACACCAAAGCTCCTGCATAATGATACCAAACTCTTCCACACCGGAACACTCATACCCCCCCCCCCACACGGACTTCTGTTCTCCCCTTGTGAAATTACCTCACACCAAGTACCTCGTCTCCCATTGCTGAAATGACTCGCCCCTGGGCACCTGGACATGAACTGCTGCCAAAAACTCTGTTGCTGCTATGACTCGGTTAGTGTCAGGTGTGCCTGTGACATGACGTCAAGTTACCGTATATTGTTTAATGTATACAGTGTATAATGTCTAATGTATACAGTGGTGTTTAAATGTTAATATGTAGAGTGGTGTCTGTTATATAGTTAGTTAGTCTAGTTAGACGTCTAGTTAGTTAGTATATATTGTTTAATGTGTACAGTGTATATAATGTCTAATGTGTACAGTGGTGTTTATAATGTTAATATGTACAGTGGTGTCTGTTGTATAGTTAGTTAGTCTAGTTAGACGTCTAGTTAGACGTCTAGTTAGTAAGTATATATTATTTAATGTGTACAGTGTATATAATGTCTAATGTGTACAGTGGTGTCTGTTGTATAGTGTGGGTGTGTATATTTTTTAATATATATTTAATATATTTTTTATACTGCTCAGTGCACTTTATATTACACTGCACAGGTCCCATCTTGCTGTTAAATCCCCAATACCTGTGCGTCCTTACTGTTTATTGTTTATTGTTCTATGTGGCACCGTGGTCCATTTGAAATAAAATTTCGTTCCCCTGTTTGTGAGACTATACATACACAATAAAGCTGTCTAAGTCTAAGTCTGTCTAAGATGCAGGGTTCGGCTGCCCACCAGGGCCAGGGAGGCCAGGGGCTACACCTACAGATGAACACTGCTGTTTTCTGAGATATTTTAGACGATATAAGACGTGTGACCAGGTTTGCCTCCCTAACAGATTGCTGCCAATTCCCCTAGCTCCCGAGCAAATCAAGAGAGGCAGGGACTTGTGGCACAAGCATCCTTTTTGTTGAAAGAAACCTGAGATCTCAGGACTCAAGTTGTTTCTTTTTGCTTGGTTTGCTGGTTTTATGATTTTTAATTTTAAATATATTTTTTAAAAGGAAATATAATTTAAAAAGTCATTTAATTGTGTAAAATAAAAATGTAAGAGTTGATGCAAATATAATGAGGCACAAGCAAAGTGTATAAGCAGCCCAACACAATTCCTTGTGAAAATACAGCAGGCAAGGAGGAAAACCGAGGAGCTGTGAGACTTGTCATTGAACTCATGGGTTGAGATAGGTCTGTTTGCACCCCATTATGGGAACTTTGAACCTTGTCTGATTTTATCTTGCTCATTCAATGCTTTATTGTAATCTGATTTTCCTTGTCTATAAAGTGCTAATATCAGTTTTATCGTGGAGGCCTTTAACCGTTAGTGGTTATTGCGGGTTGGTTTGTATTCACTTATTATTGTTATTAAAGATTACTTAATCTTTGGTGGCGGTTTACACAAAAGGTTTTGACGTGGTGTTTTAATGATACATTGGACCATATTCACAAAGCAATTTTAGAACACGGCAGATTGAAGAATGTTTTCTTGTTCCTCGCCAAACAATAAATATCAAATTGCATCAATAATTAAAAATAATTTTACAGCATACATTAATTGAAACTGTACATTTAACTTTAAAATTCAGTAATTTTGTTAATGACCGGATGTGTAACGACACGTTTTATCATATTATGTATGTTGTCACTGTCAAGAGTCAAAGAGGACTGAACGTGGTGCATTTATAGAAACATGACACCTTTTCCAGGAAACCCATAGGACAAAAATGGGAGGGTCATGGTTTCGTGACTATCAGGAGAAGTGGGGAATCCCAGTTCTCTTACCACCTACACCCGACTTCATATTTTTTTTAAGCTAGGTTTTTCTAACCTAAACTTCAATAAATCTTCTCAATTATCTTTTTTTTAATAATGTAATAAATAAAATCTGTATTTTATTAACTTATCTCCATGAGAAAGATACAAAAACAGCAACGAAACAATAATAATATCACAAAAATTTAAGAATATTTAAGAAATTGAATCGTCTTTAATATTGTAACGGGGGATGACAGGCAGCGTTTCCCCCGCCTATGGGCTTTAGCTATCCCCGAAGGGGCTGCTGGGAAACCTAGACCCCGAACTGTAAATAGCGTTAATAATGTGTCTTAATGTTTCGTCCTTTCTTTAATGTGTTGTGTAGTAGTTTAGTT